>BLFK01000343.1:987748-1016614 GCA_014634185.1 Astreopora myriophthalma | reverse complement strand
CCCCCCCCCCAAAAAAAAAAAAAAACAAAACAAAAAAACCAAAAAAAAAACCAGAACATCACTTCCAAGGAGAAGGGAGGTCAGAGCCAGAAATGTTGGAGGTAAGGGGCTGATTTTCAAGCTGATTTTTCTCGATGGTGGGAAAGAGTCATGTCAAATACTTACACATTCTTATTTTTAAGATGACAACTGAGAATTACACAGAGACAAAATTAATCTCTTCTGTATGATGAAGAATAATAACAGTTTGTGTTATTTGAATTGTGGATAACTATGTGATGAATTCAAGTGTAATCCTCACAGGCGCAGTTGAATATTTTGTAAAAAAAACTGTGCGGTATAAATTATTAAATTATTATTATTAATTTTTATTAATGGTTATTAATGAAGCAACCTCAGCAATAGTTGCAAAGAAGCTTGGATAACCGGGTGATTGCGCTGCACACTGCTCTACCAACTGAGCTATGCAGTTGAAAAGCAAAGATTCAGTAGCTAGCATACGACAACATGAATAAAGTAAAGCATGGACCAAGGTAGTTCAATATGATTATTTCTTTACCTGAGTGTTTTTTGCATACAGTAGGCTTATTTTATGACATGTATGAAAGTGGACATTCGCATTCGACATTATTGCGTTTTTGAAGCCGCCAAATGGATAAGGAAACTGAAGCACTGTGTAATTACAATATTGTGCATCTTTGATGTTAGTGCAAATTGGGGTTTGAAAGATAAAAAGGTTATCATAATCACATTCATCTTCATTTCTTTGCACATTGTGTGTACATTGGAACTTTCAAGGGGTTTGAAAGTAAGACTTTTCAAAAGACTGGAAATTCCATGGGGGAAGGGGGGGGTCCTCTTTAAAGTTGTTCAGGTTTGTTACAATCTGAAGTGCTTATGTTGTCATGCGCTCAAATTTATTACAGACATGTACGTGGTTTGCAGGTTTTTTTTTTTTTTTTGGAACTGTAGTTGCATGTATCCTACCCTGTCCTTAATAGTAAGATGCTTAGATCCTTTGAATGGCATTTGGTTGCTTCTACAAACTTAAATTCTAGACAGCTTGGTAAGCAATAGATAAGCTCAAATGCTGCCTTGTTGTAATAAATAATTTATTCAGATGTTGAGGAGCTCAAAACATGTAGAAATATTGTTTGCTTTCATTCCTTCCATAAACGCAAATGAAGAAACGATAAACTCAGATAAATGAATGAAGTCTAACCTGCCGAACCTGGGCCGAGGATCAAATATCCAAGTTTACTGGCTTGTCTTTGGCAAATCTACATGCTTCATACCTTCCATTGAATCGACAACAAGTCTTTCAGGTTATCACCAGAATAAAGAGTTCTCAAAGTATTTTTCAAATTAATGTGATCAGATTCTAAAACCAAATACTTTTCTTCGTGCGTATTTAAAAGGTGGCATATCGCACATGGTTCATGTGCACGATTTTCCTTCCTGGTTCAGTTTTCCTCCTTACATTTGTTTTCATTATTCTTTGGTGCAATTTTGTGATTAGGCGGAAATTCACAAACCCAACATGCAAGGAAAAAAGCCTATTCAAACTTTACTGCAGCAGGGGGTTCATTAAGGTTTTGAACAGGAGGGCAACTGAGTTTGACACCCGGGCAAAGAATTGGCAAGGCCCTCCGGGCCTTGCCTCCCTAGGGGGGTCCGGGGGCATGCTCCCCCGGAAAATTTTGAAATTCTATAGTCGCAGGGATGTGTTTTCCTGCATTTTGAAGCTGCGGACAATGATTTTCAACAACCAAAAAAAGATAACTTTTCTAAACAATTTAATCATAATTTGATACCAATACCCAGCACACAAATTGGACTTTTTGGTTCTCTTTTAATAGCTCTGATTATAATGATCTTTACTCAAAGTCACTGTCCGCATCTGAGCCGTAATCAGAGTCAGGGTCAGAGTCTACATCTGGAAGGTCCAGTTGTTTAGAAACCCACTCAACTTCTTCGATCACAGGCTCAGCTTCAACATCATCTGTTTGAATCTCAGCATCTCTAAGAGTGACAGTCTGGGTTTCTTGTCCGGTAGAATGCGAAGACTCAGCCAGATTTGCCTGCTCTACAATCTTGTGAGCATACTTGACCTTTCGTCTGGGCTTGCTTTGCCATTTGGTGATTGCAGCAGTGATCAAGTTGTCAAACTTCTTAGTACCAACCTCAGGCCCATTGACATGGATTTGCATCAGGGCACTCAGCAAGTCATTTTTTATCGTACTCCTTAACCTGTTCTTGATTAATTTGAGAGCACTGGCACCTCTCTCTGGCCACGCGTTGGACACAGGTATAGCGACTATGGACTCAGCTACTTTGGCCAAGAGCGGAAGATTGCGAGGAGAGAGGTTGTTCCCTTTGGTTGAAGCCGAAAAATAATCCGCTATTGAACGCGTTCTTTTCTGGGCGGCCATGCTCACGTGCTCGCAACACTGATACATTTCAGGTGGTCGCTTATGAAGCACAGTTCTTTTCGCAATGTGTTATGGGGCGGTTCTTGTTTTTAACACATGACGAACGAGGGGATTTCATGCCGCGTGTAATACAGTGGAAATTGCACAGCAAAGTATGTTTTACACTCGACACTCATCAAGAAAAGGGCACGGTTGTAACTTAAAACTGTTTTTGATCGTTCCTTGTATTAAAAAGAAGTTCTTTGAGATGTAAAGCAGCCGGGCAAAGTCGTGTTCACAGCCGGTCAATTTGCCCGGTGCCCGGCCCTTAATGAACCCCCTGTGCAGTATTTTCATTCCCGGGGTAAGACCTGGGTGTGCTTTCTCGCCACATCTTTGGAGCCTAACCGCAGATTTCCCTCAGTAAAAAAGCAGCCTGCTGCGGGAATACCAAGGAAATGTTTTGGGAAGGTGACGCGGAAATGACACAGTGAATGGCTCAATAGTTTCAGGCGGTACTGTAGCATGTTTTCAAAGTGTCACTGTCTCCCCTTCGTGATCCAAGTCAAAGAGCTGCTTCATCGGACATGCCTCTTTGACATCAGAAGACAAAGAGAAGTATAGCCACTTCGAACTGAAAAACATTGTTATCCAGGAAAATTAATTTCCAAACTCTTTTAAGGAAAGTTGTACTGTACTCAGCATTTTAGCTATAATGGTGGAATGAGTGCTGCATTTTTAGATGCAGCACTTATTGTGGGGCAGTGCTTACTAGTGTTTGTGAGCTCTCACATGAAAACGGACACTAACGGTGTCGTGTTAAAGGGCTGAAGCTGTTGGGTGCTTGTTGGTTACCCCTTGAAAACATTTACTAGAGCATTGGAGGCGTTTAGAAAGCCGTTTGGGTTTTTTGTCTACCTTTTCAAGGCTTTAAGAAAAGGAATTGGAACATTTGTTCCAAATCATTGGAAGCATTGGAAAAGGCTGTTGGGTTTTTCCCTTACCTGTAGAAGGCCTTGAGAAAAGCCATTAGAAAAAGTGTGTTCTAAACTGTTGCAAGCGTTGGAAAAAGCCATTCTGAAAGGGTTTCCTAGCCATAAGCAGCACTCGTAAAAAGCATTTGCATTAAGAGTGTACCCCCACAACTTCAAAACTGGTCAGTACAGTGTAATTATGTTACCAGAGTGAAACATGGAAAATGTACAGCACAGCTAAGTCTGCTCACCGCTTGGACTTGAATCAGGTTCTCTGATGTCCTTTTTACGATAGAACACTATATTAATTTCAATAAAGGAACGCACAGGTGTGTTAACGCTCACAGACGAGTGAACCCTCAAACATGTTGACAACTTGAAAAGTCAACGGGTTTGTCAAAACAGACCATTGTGTTTGCCAATTCGTGTTTAACTGTTGAGTAACACAAATGTAAACACATGCGATTTTAAGGATCTATAAAAAGGAACACAAACTAACTGACCGATGAGCGAGACTAAGTAAACATGCTTGATGCTTTCACCTGATAGCAATGGACACACTAGATCGTTGTCATCAAGTTCAAGACAGTGAAGACTGTTTTTTTTTCATACTACTGCTGAAATTAAAATAGTTCTTGACACAAATGGTCATTGAAACAAAGTGCACTGCACTGAAGCCTAGGTGCATAGAAATTGGAGAAAAGTCAGAATTGGAAATATTTTAAAGGAACACAATAATTTTGGTAACTACCGCAATTTTCACTTTAAAGGAATACTGTAAACGTTATCCTAAATTTTCGAAAATCTTTCCTGGAAAAGATCCCACTCCATTAAATTTCCACCCAAAATTGTTGAAATTTTGCTGAATGGAAAGCACTCTTTAATTAGCAGAAATGATTGACAAGAGCAGTGTCATGCAACATTTGCCATGAGCTAAAATTTACATGGGCACTGCAGTGTTTGATAGTTGCATATGGTAACACAACGCTCAGAATTGCATTTTCTCAGTTGGTAACTATGCAGAGTTTAAAACTGGCCACAACTCGTTCTCATATCAAACTATCATAATGGCTGAATGCGGTCACCGGGAATTATTAACTAGTGAAAAAGAAGAATTTGTAAGGAAAGTGAAACAGTTTTTTCAAGCTTGATGTGATGTTCTCGGAGTATTATAGGTGGTCACTGTTCTCAACAATTCTCTGAAGCAGCTGTACTAGAAAATTTGAATAACAGCTTAAGCCAGTGGAATTTTATAGCAGGGCTGTAGATGTTTTGAGCTCCCACACCTCAGCAGTCGTGTCATTTTGTTATGATTTCATGTTGCCCTTTCCCACATGCTCTCTGAGCTTATGTCAATGCCACCATTGAATACCGATTTGCACAGTATGCAAATTTAATATGCCGACAAATTGACATGGTGCAATGATCAAGAGATGAAGTTCTAATTTCATTTCGATCTGGGGTACTGGAATTTTGTAGCAGTGCTGTAGACGTTTGAGCTCTTAGCCATTGAAGATTTCGTTGTTTAATCGGCCTTTCCCATGCACTCTCAGAGTAATATCAGCACCTCCTCTGGTTACTCAAAATAAAGCCATTCGAAAATTGAAACTCTTCAAGAGCATTGTAAAGCAATGAAAGTGTTGAAAAGCATTTGAAATTGTGAAGAACCATTAAAAACATTTAACCATTGAAAAATAAAGCCTTTGGGCTCCCTGTTGAAAGTAGGGCTAGGTACATTATGCTCGAAAATTTGAGCATTATGCTTTTGATCGTTACCCATAAAACAGCATTATGCCTAGAATTATGCTCGCGAAGTAGCATTATGCTCGACTGATCTTGGTTACATTTGATGCCCTTTCCCATCCCTGCTACCCTGCAAGCAGTGGATTCTTGTGTCTTATCCGCTTTGGTAGTGAAATGAGAGAGAAACCACTGCAAGCACTGTCAAGCATGTGGGGCTGACCACACCCATCACGTCATTAAATCACGTCTCTCTCATTTCGCTACCAAATCAGATAAGAGAAGAGAATCCACTGCTATCAGGGTACATCCCTGCAAACCAAAAAATATCTCCATAAGTCAGAAACACAACATTTTATTGCATCAATTACAACTTTAATAATCGAGGTTTTAGACAAACAATTTAGAGTAAAAATTAGTGATCATAATTTCGAATGACGTTTCGATGATTCGTTCATCATTTTCAAATTCGTAAAAACTGAAAGTCAGATTCTTGTGAGTTCTTTAAATACTAAGAATGTGTATGAAAATCTTGTTGCATGTAATTAACAGCGGAAGCAAGAATCTGAATGGTTTCTTCTAGGGGCACGTTCGTGAACAATGCTGATACATCATACGATACCAAAATATGGGCCTCGTTGAGATCCAGCTCGTGGATCTCTTCAGCAAACTGAAACACGTCAGAGATGGTATGGTTGTTAACAGACGGGTTTCAGTTTCTCATCAAGCCATTTAGCAAGAACAGATTCTTGCGAACAAGGCCTTCACTTGGAATTGGTTCAATGAGACACACAACCTTAACATCACCCAGGATGACCTTGTTGAGCTTCTACGAGTGGCTACAAAACATCAACTGTTTCAATTCAACGGCAGTCTTTATGAACAAATTGATGGAGTAGCGATGGGGTCACCCCTAGGGCCACTCATGGCGAACACATTTATGTGTTCGATCGAGGAGAAACTCGAAAGCGAGGATAAGTCACCTTCTTTTTATAAGAGATACGTGGATGACACCTTAGCCGCGGTAAAAGATATTCCAACTGCTACGGCTTTCCTGACAACTTTAAACGAAGCACACCCAGCAATCAGCTTCACGATGGAAGTTGCAAACAACAACAAACTACCTTTCATGGAACTCATTAAGATTGGGAAACAGCTGAAAACATGTGTCTACAGGAAAACAACAAATAAAGGCCTACTTCTCCACTATCAAAGCCATGTTGATGCCCGTTACAAACGATCCCTTCTAAGGACCATGTTGACCCGAGCCCACTGTCTATCATCCTCACCTGATCTATTTGCTTTAGAATGTGACAACTTGAAAGGGATCTTCTTAAAACTGAAGTACCCAGAGAATCTTATTAATTCCACAATAACTAGATTCATTGAGTCGCGAAATCAACCGCAAGTTGGCGATGTTCAAGCAAATGCGCCCGTTCGAATTATTCTGCCGTTCAAGGATCAAAGATCAGCCGACGTTGTACGAAGACAGCTGTCCGATCTTGGAAAGAAAATAAACAGCGATCTGCGCCCAGTGTTTACGAGCAAGAAAATTGCTGACGACATCAAAGTAGCAGAGGCTAAACCACCGTTAATAAATCAACAATGCGTTGTCTATAAATTCAAATGTGGTCTGTGTGATGCGGATTATGTTGGCTATACTTGCCGACAACTTTTCCAACGCATTGAAGAACACAAGCACTCTGCTATTGGAAAACACTTGTGTGACGCCCACAATCAGAGGAACAAAGATCTTCGGGAACAATTTACCATTCTTAAGAAATGTGGTGGGAAATTTGAATGCTTAATTTACGAAATGCTCTTTATCCAAGAAAAGAAACCTGAGCTGAACACTCAATCTGACTAAGTGAAAGCAAAGCTATTTAGCACTTAGTCATTACCCTCTACGTTCCACATTGCTTTTAATAACATGCAACAAGATTTTCACACACATTCTTAGTATTTAAAGAACTCACAAGAATCTGACTTTTAGTTTTTACGAATTTGAAAATGATGAACGAATCATCGAAACGTCATGCGAAATTATCACTAATTTTGACTCTAAATTACAACTTTGCAAGCAATAAACCTCGGGAGTACCAACCAAGCCTTTGAATATGTTAATCGTTACTAAAAGCACTTCACTACAAGTGAAAATTTCTGATTACAGTTATGGAAATGCTGATTATTATTATTATTGTTATTATTCTCTTTATGTTGAAAAACATGGCCATTATGCGGGCATTATACTCAATGCTCCAACTATAACATGCCCAAAATTATGCCGGCATAACACATCTAACCCTGGTTGAAAGTGTTGAGAAAGAGTGTTGAGAAAAGCTGCAACCCATTAAATTGTTGGGCAGCTGTTGAAAGGGTTAAGAAATGTGTTGAAGCTGTTAGAGAAGCCATTAGTACACATTGGTTAGCCGTTGGTTTTTAGCCGTTTAACACAGAACCGTTAGTGTATGTTCTTGCATGAGAGGTCAAATTCTTGCTTTCAGATGCGGTCTTTACTTGGGGTGGCACTTACCAGTAATCAAGTTTCTTAACTTGTGATACAGTATTTACTAGTAATTATTTTTTTATTTAATAACAAGTTGCCAACCCACATGCATATAATGTAAATAAATAGGGTGGCAGGATGGCAGGAGGGGACTTCTTTGCAACTTAGACAAGATGCATGATTGTATATTGCATTATTGTATATTGATTGTATTATTGAAAACACTAGTAAAAGGCAAGTAAAAGGCTATTTGCATAACTTGAGAATGTAAATGCTTCAGCAATGAAACTTTGAAAGAATGAAAACTGTGTGAAGACATTACTTCTGCAGGTAAAGTGTTCTGGTAACTGATACGATATGAAAAAACAATGATTTAGAATAGTTAGTGTGAACAGTGTTTGGTCTAATCTTAACATCATGGTTACAACTAGTACGAGTACGGCCTGTATCTAATAAATTTACGTATTTCACACAAGTAAAGCCAAAGCTTTCTTCAGTATGAAGTCTGTTTGTCTGGCTGTAAATACCTTTATTTTATAGATGCCTTGTGTCTTCTAACAGGTTTTAATGCCATTCTGTTGATTTTCTTTCATCTGAGTAGTCAGTGTACACTATAAATATAGGGATGGCAGCAAACCTCTGTGAAAACCTGCAAGACAGGATCACTAATAATAATATATTTCCTTAAAATTGGATTCTCTCTCTCTCAAATTGCCACCAGTGAGACTGAAGATTAATTATATAGCTGCCTAAGGCACTTCAGTTTCCAAATTCCATTGCATCAGCCCGAAATCGTTCCTTTTTTGATGGATTCTGGCCATTTTTGCCAAGGGCTTGGCTATGGGATTCAGAAACAGCTATGTCACATTGACAAAGTAACTCTCTTGCTCTCTTGCAAATGAGCACCCTGGTGGAGCCAGAGAGTTGTGTGACATCCCAAAAAATTAGTGTGAAGTAGTGCACAAATAAACAATTCAAATTCCAGACACTGCATGGGCATAACTTGTTAGATACCATTCCACAATTCACTCGGAGTGGCCACATACATGTTTCTATTTAAAGTTTTCTTCGTTCAAGAGTGAAAGATATTGTCAAATTACCTTGAATTTACAGATTTTAGATTATGATTAATCAATTGAAGGGCTGTATGCATAACTGCTGTAAGTGACTTTTTTTTCATGTTTTGGTTATTTGATCAAACCAGGTTCAAATTTTCAGCATAATGGTATATAAGGCAGCATTTACACAAATGTGATTTCAATCGTAAGTGCGTCACCTTTGATGCGCTTATGCCTTCTGTTTACACAATGCTGAATGAGACTATTAGAGAAACAAGGTTATTTTCATGCTGGCAAAAGTGGAACGTTTTTTAAAGTGACATGTTTTCACCTTTCATGTAAATGGCAAAACTGCATCCTTTTGAATATGGTTACTTTTTTGGAGTGCAATGTGAATGCTTGCAAAGATTTAGAATCGTGAAACTGGCATGGTTTGCAGAACTGGCTTATACATTGTACTAATAACAGGCAGGTACATTTTGATTGCCTTTTTGCAATCGCCTTTACGATCCAGAATATTGTTGAAGAAGAAAGCAAAATGACAATTCTGCATTCCGCCTACATACAGACAGACAGACATACGTACATGCATACATAACCTTTATTTAAACTCAAATTGAAGAGTAGCTTGACAGACCTAGTATTTTCTACATGTAGTACAATGAGAGAGCTAATATCTGTGTAGAATGGTGTGGTCTGCATTCAGCCAGGCCTCATGACCTCTGCAATCAATTTTTACAAATAATGTGAGAAATTGAGACGAGGTATCCAACCGAAAGTAACCAGCATGCAACTTCTAGTTGAGATTGCCATGTTGTAAACATTTGTAAAATCATTGGATTGTCTCCAATGTCTCCATGTAAACACCAACAAACCGCATTGTTTTTGATGTGGTTTCGAAGTTAAGAAACTGCCGATTTGAAAGCATGTCTATGTAATTGCTGTCTAATTTACTCTTAGTTTTTGCAGGCCGGATGCAAAAACTGAAGGTTGCAGGATGACAAGAGAGGGAGGGGATAAAACTATTCTGATCTGTTTTCAGGGAATTGTCTTCACTTGTTGCATATGACTAATTCTTTTTTTTTTTTTTGAAGAAATTACAGTGTAGGCACCATTTATTGCTTGAAATTTGATTTGACCAAATTACCAAAATATGAAAAAGTCTTAACAGTTATGCATACAGCTCTTCAGTTGTTTCTGGTAAAACAGTTCTAATTCTGATCAGGTTACTGATATTTTTTTTAGATGTTTCTGGAAAAGTGAGAATCTGGGATACCACCCAGGAAGAGCATTTAATGAAGTATGAATACCAGCCTATTAGTGGCACTGTTAAAGATATTGCTTGGTCACCAGACAGCAAGAGAATTGTGGTAGTTGGAGAAGGCAGAGAAAAGTAAGTGTTACTTAGGTAGAGTGGCTCAAAAGGGTTTTCACCATGCCTAAGCTACTCAAGTCGGATCGTGGATCAAAAGCACTGCAATGTCTCACACTCTGTCAACTGTTGTGCGAGCCCAACTGTCTATCTTGTCATGTCAAAACTTTTAAAATTTGTAATTTACGGTTATAATATTTCTGCTTCTACTTGGTAAATGTTTTTGACAATGCTGCAGCCCAAGTGTATTTTAAGGAATGCTGGAAAATTTCAATCAACAGGGAAAAACAGTGAATTCAAAAAATATCATTTTGTCACTAAATGTTCTGACAGAAATTTAGATCGATCAATTAGCCTTTAGGTAGAAGGTGCAAGTCAGAAGCTGTTTGCAAGATTTTAAAACAATTCACAGTGGAATTAAAAATGAAATTAACTTTGTTCTCTTTTGGGGGCAATGCTAAATGTTTAAGTTGTGATTTGCAATGAATTGCATTGCAGTGACAATCTTGATACCCTCAACCAACTGAGAGTGGTGTAGTGTTTATTTCTGGGTGAAATGTGATAATGATCAAGCAAGTCCAACTTTAATGATAATAATCGCTTTCCCCTTAAGTGGATTACATGAAGAAAGAGAAAAACGTTTACAAGGCACAATTAGTAATTTTTATCACAAGTAAGCTTGTATGCAGGTGTGCATGTATGCTTGGAAAAAACTAAAGGTTGATAAAGTGATCTGTAGTGGGTTCAAGACCCATGTACACCAAAATTGCATTGCAAGCTGCACTGAAATTCAGAAAGACTGAAAGCCTCCAAATTCCAGGTAAGCTTGAAAGCTGCAGTTACAGTCTGAATGCGTCGACGGCCAACAAGAATGTCCAGGGGAATCAAGTACAGTGAATCCAAACCATCACAGAAGCATTCAAGGCAAACGATAAAAAAGCAGACACAGTGGCACAATGCAAATGAACTCCAGGTCACCAAAATTGCGCCAATCTGCAAAGCGTGCTAACACAAAAGAGAGTTTGCAAAGTTCAGACGAAGTAGCCTCGACTAGTGACAGCCATTTTGCCAGCACGGAAAGAAAACCTGTCAGTTGTTTGTGGCGACAGCATAGTACAAAATGTGTGTGGATGGAAACTAACAAAGTTGTAGTTAAATCTTTTTCTGAGGCAACCACATCTGACATCGAAGACTACTTAAGGCTGATAACCAGGAAATGTCCAGATAGTTTGGTTCTACATGTTGGTACAAATGACCTGCTGTCAATCCAAACCCCACAACAAATTGCTGAGAGTATTGTGAACTTGCCAGATGAGATTGAGAGTGACATTGATTTCAGCTATTAGTGTCCGTAACAAGGATGAATTGTGGAAAAAGGCTGTTGAAGATAACAAGTTACTCAAAAGGTTTTGCTCCAATTGAAGGTGGAGCTTCCTTCCTCACAACAACTTTTAGTCAGTGCATATTTTGTAATATTCCTAGTATTTTGTAGCAGTTCTGACGGACGAGTTTACTGTGTTAAAATAAAGTTGTCCTGTCCTGTCCTGTCTAGTCCAGTCCTGTCCTCTCTTGTGCCATCCCATCCCATCCCATCCCATCCCATCCTGTTTTGACCGTTTCCACTGGATTGCAAGTTATTTGGTAATGATGAACCGAAGATGCTCAGTTCATCTACATGCGGTGAATAATTTATCGTGGTCCTCCGGATTGGACTAAAATGGCAAAGTTTGCTCTTCTAGATAGTGTTTGTTTCTCTTACTCTTTAATGAATGATGAGAGTGGGATTACTCGAACATTTTAGTAACATTGTTTGGTTTGATCATGGTTTCTATGTGTATACCAAGGAACCTCATGAGGTACTAAGGGAGAAAACACCCCCGAAAATGTTGTAAATTTCAAAAGTGACAGCTAAACTTTAGGTGATGGAAAACTGGAAAACAGAACAGGTCATGAAAAGTTGTGGAATTTGACAAGTGCAAACCCTCTTCAACCAACAGTCTGACCTGTGTGAAGGACTTGTTCCAATTCAGGTTGTTTCTGTTCATACCAGGCCGGAGTGTTTTCCATGTCAACATGATCTTCAAGCTGTGCTGTACATAATAAGAGACAGCCTGTAAGAGCTTGTGTATAAGCCACACCTCAAACTTGGACATTTAGATTTGAGAAAATTTTTTTGAAAGCTTGAATGATCAAATGCCACCTAGACAGTAATCTGAGAAGTTTGTTTTGAGAATGCTGCATGTAACTATGAAGTTGTCACGACCTTTCCCCTGCAGCAATGCAGTGACGAAATCACTTATACCTTGTTTGTCGTGTGAAAGAAGTCTGGACATCAAATCATTTCTATTGATTTATTGATCTACCGCAAAGAATTTACACCACTAAAGTTTAACTGTTCTAATGGAGTGAAAATTCATCGATTGCAAGAGCTCTTAGAGAGGAAGACTCGCTGTTGAAGAACCTAATGCACAAATGGCAACTATTGTAAAAGCAATGATCAACAATGTTCTTTTGTTTGTTCTACATTATATGTTTTCACATACTAATTAGGTCAATTAGAACTTGTGTTCCAAGTTGTCCCAAAGATGTCTGGTAGATGTTTGGTCTGAGCATCAGGATTATGTTCGTTATAAAAGGTTTTTGTTATATTGAGGTTTTTTATAAAATTATCAATTATTATTTGTTCCATTCATGTTATTGTAACTTTGGCCAGGCCTCAGAATATTGTTTGTTGTAAGTTCCACTGTATATTGCATTACCCAGATTTATTAAGTACCAGTAAGGGCAGTGGAGTCTAACAAAGATACGGTTATCATTTTACTGTCAATTATGCATTGAATCACGATGTAAATCATTACAGTTCTATAATAATTCTATAATCCTGTCTTGTTACCAGTCATTACCAAGATTGTGAACGGTTCTTTAGCTATGCCTTCATGCCTACTGTCCTGAAACATGCCGTGACTACTCCTCTATTCAAGAAGCCAAACTTAAATACTGAAAAGTTTAAAAACTAAAGGCCTGTGTCAAACCTACCATTTACTTCTAGTATGATTGAAAAGGCGGTATTAGCTCAGCTTGTGAGTTACATTGATGACAGCCACTTGGGAGCAAGGTTTTTCAATCTGCCTATAAGAAAGACCACAGCACCAAGACTGTTCTCCTCAAAGTTCAGGATGACATTTTAACGGATCTTGTTAAATGTCTGCTGCATTTCACACTGTAGATCATTCAGTTTTACGCTACAGACTGGAAAAACATTTTAAAGGGGCAGTGTCACAGTGGTTTTGCTGTATTTAGGTCTAAACCAGCTGAAAATTGAAACTTGGTACTTAAACTGACAAATAACAGCATTACTGACAAACCAAGAAGAAAATATGAAATGAATTTTAACAGGAAAAACTATCCACATGAACTTTTTGGCAGTTTTTGGATAACAGGGTGTTCAAATTTGAAAACGTTGGCCAACTTTTTCACGTTTCAATCCATTTCCATCCTCGCGATCCTTAGATGCAGATGAGAAAAAATGGTTTCAGTGCACTAATATGGTTCTTGTTAGGGGAACTTAAGCATTATTTTTGGTTTCTGTTGATGCACAAGCATTTTCTGGCCGTTTAGAGTACAGCTCAAATAGCGTGTGTTCTGATCTTTGAGACCCTGATCCATGAGTTTGTTCTCCGTAACAAATGAGACGTAAATCCTTCATCAGTCAGTGTAACCAGATTTATTCGAAGTACATTTTCGCAGGGAAACGAGAAAGGGTTTTCACCGGCGAACGCGACAATACAATCCCTGACAATAACATGGAAAATCAATCGTGATACCTCGCGATGAAATACAATGCTTAATTATGCAGTAACGCTAGACGCGTGACACGCGTGACAGAACAGCGTGACACTACCCCTTTAACGTCAGAGAAAAAGCACTTTCTTGGTTCAAGTCCTACCTGTCAAATTGAAGTCAATCTGTTATAACAGTTAGGGGACTCGTAACTCCTCCCGTATTGTGTATGGTGTGCTGCAGGGATCTGTTCTCGGTCCAATACTATATCTGTTATATACACATCTCCTCTTGGCGATATTATCAGGAAGCATGATATGAATTTTCATTTCTATGGGGATGACTTGCAAATTTATTTTTCCTTTGACTCTGTTTCACCAAACTGTTTGCTTGTTGTTTTCCGAATTGAGGCTGGTATTTGTGATGTCATGGATGTCGTGTACTAAACTGAAGCTGAATGGCGATAGGACGTAACTCTTAACAATCAGTCCTCAACATTGACCTTTTCTTTCCATCTGTTACAGCTTATGATGGATCCAGCCATCTTCAACTGCCGGAAATATTATTAATCTTGAGAAGTCAAGTAATAGACCATTTTACAGTTCCGTGCTCAGTTACCAGGCCTTTGAATAAAAGCGAGGCTGGAGTTGACCTTGTTTTGATACAAACCTCACTGCTTTTCTTATGTAAATAGCACTAGTTAGCATAAGAACAGCATGATTTACATAAGAAAAGAAGTGAGGTTTGTATCAAAACAAGGTCAACTCCAGCCTCGCTTTTATTCAAGGCCTGGTAACTGAGCATAGAACTGTAAAATGGTCTATTGCTCTTTGCAAGTAGCCGATTTTTAATATTTGTAATCTCTCTCGATTAAGGACATTTTTATCAATAGAAAATACTGAATGCTTGGTTCACACCTTCAGGCTAGATCATTTCAATTCCTTGTTATTTGGCCTTCCAAAGTATCTTATTCAGTGGCTACAATGTGTTCAGAATTGTGCAGCTCAACTTCTGTTATGTGGCTGCAAGTTTGAACACATCACACTGTTGAAAGATCTTCATTGGCTCACAATTGAGCAACAAAGCATTTTTAGAATTTTATTTCTTACATTTAAACAACGGACAGTTTAGCCCCTGATTATGTTTAATAATACAATAATAATAATAATAATAATAATGATAATAGTAATAATAAGTGTTTTTGCTCTTTAATAAAACCTACCTTTTAAAAAGACATTTTTGTTCAGATTGACTCTCTTCTTAGGCTTTTTATATCGTTTTACTGTACTTTGTATCTAATTCTTATGCTTCTCCTTTTTATTGATTGTAAATTGACTTAGAGATTTTGTTAAGGCACTATATAAGTGTATTTTAGTATTATTATTATTATTATTATTATTATTATTATTATTATGTGCAGTTTATTGAAACATCTGTTTGCAAACCTATTACAGAATTTGGGCGCCCAAACCAATTGCTGTTAATCCCTAAAAAAAATTACAATCCTCTATCGATATTATATATCCTAATAATAGTATATTATATCCTAATAGTATATCCTTAGTGTCTAAATGTAAAAAAACTAACTAAAAAAACAATTCTAATAAAAATCCCTAATAATATATACGGCCTTTAAGTACATCTAAATGTTCATCTTTGCCTTTCTTATGAAATTGTTCAGTGTTCAAGAATTGTAAAGTTCCTTGCAATGTTCAAAGTGCTTGATAGCATTGCCTTCTGCATCTGTTTCATGACCAAGTCACACTTATCTCCTACCAAGCACTTGATTGACTTCCTCTTGTCTTTTGAGTAACCACCCAGTACATCCATGTTGTTGTGCTGAGAAACTTTATGTCCTGGATATTGCAGCTTGAGTTCCCATCTGAGTGGACCATACATTCGCATTTTCTCCTGCATCTTCATCAGTCGATTTTCCATCCACGGGCAGCTCATCTTGATCAGGATTACTTCTTTCTTTACTTTATCAATGACTTGCGCGTCAATGCGATTTGCTCAAACTTCTACCTGCTCGGCAAACAGAGTTACATCCCACAAAGCTTTGACTTCTTCGTTCTTGTAGACTGGCTTTGGACTGATTCGTTTATACCACGCATACTCCCCTCTTGGTAGTAGATTGTAGTTGCTTAGAATCTCAAAGAAGAGGATTCTAAGTACGCTGTTGTGTCTTTCTAGGTATTTGGTTCGAGCGATAGCACTGCACCCTGCCAACACGTGTGTGACACTATTTTGGCCCTTGCCACACACACAACAAGTGTAGTCTTGATGTTTAGTTGTTTTAATCTTCTTCCCAGTGTACAACTTTGTGGGTAAAAGCTGTTGGTACAGGTCTTGAACACCAGTTATCGTATGGGTCGGTGCAGTTCTCCAGTTGTTCATCCACTCAAAACACTTTTTATCTAGGTCTTCATCCTTCCACCTGCTTGCTAGTAGCTTTCACTCCCACTTTTGGTCTTCTACTTGTAACTTTAACTTGCTAAACACTGATTTCTTCAAGGCTTCTTTGACCTGCTTCCTTGGGATTTCATGCCCTCCCAGTTTAGAGCACGAAGACTGAGGATACGTTAGATTCAGTTCAAGATTAAGTTCTCCAGCAAACATGTCAGCATCTTTAGCAGAGGACTGATGTCCTCGCTCACTTGCCTTCGTGTCGAACATGTGGATGATTCCTATCGTTGGATCGGAGTTTTCATATATCTTTAATGCTACTTTGATCTTAATCAGTTTTTATTCCTGTTCAACTGACCTTAAGCCTCTTCTGCCAATGCTCCTTGGCAAGTAAAGGGTTGCATATGAACTTGCTGGGTGTTTCCTCCCATTCGCGACGATGATCTTCCTTACTTCTCTCGGTCGATTTGTCTGAGCTCTGCCAGAGGCCATGTCTGGGTCCACATCAAATACGTGAATGTAGATAGAACAAATTTATTTGTGGACTTGACTTTGTTCCAGTCTGAAAGTGGACTGGACCAGATGACAGATACTCGTTGGATGTATTTCTTGGCAGCAATCTTCAAGGCCATTGTGTCTTCCTGTTTCAGGCTCTCTAATACACCCAAAAACTTGTACTGCTCTCCTTCCTTTAGACTTGCAATCGCCGTTGTCCCCTCCAGGTTTACTTTAGCTCTATCAAAGACTTGCTTCCCACTTATGACATTCACTACCAAGCATTTCTTTGGATTCAGGTCAAGACCAATATCTTTCAACGCTTCTTGAGTTGACATAAGTACCTTGTTTAACTTGGTTTGAGACTGCAAATACTTTAAGGTCATCAATAAACAGCAGATCTGTTACTTTTGCAATAATTGGCTTACTTAACTTGTATCCCTCTGTTGCTCATAGCATCCACGCCACAGGATTCAGGCGTAAGGTGAATAGTCTGGGACATAAGGAATCCCCTTGAGATAGGCCCCTCTTGAAGCGGATTGGTTCAGATATCTCTATGCCACTCTTCGTTCTGGCAATGATCTTGGTGTTCCAGGATGTGCGTATGTTCTTTATAGTGTCACTGATCCATTGGGGGAACTTGTGCAGTCTCATAGCGTTACATGGCCAACCATGATCTACTGAGTCATAGGCTTTCTTCACATTGATCCAGGCCATACTCATGTTTCCTCTTCCTCGCACACAGTCCTGTAATACCATTCTATCTATTAAAAGATTATGCATGGTACCACTGCAACCTGATTTTGCCCCCCTTTGCTGGCTCTTCTTAAGGTTGTACTTTGTTAGATGATCGTTCATTGGGGCCATTAAGCATGCAGTATACCACTTATCGAGAGTATTGAGGCATGTGATTGGTCTCTGATTCTGGCTACTGAATTCTCCTGGCTAAGGGATGAGTGTCGTTTTACCCTCTGAGAACCACATTGGATATTCCTCCTTGGCAGAGATAGCCTTGAAGTACTCTATTACTTTTCCATGAATAATGTGCGCATACTTCCACCAGTAGTTGGCGATTCTATCAGGACAAGGGCACTCCAGTTCCGTTTCTTATGTATGACTTTAGCTCCAAATTCTGTTGTTAATTCCCATCGTTGGTTGATATCAGGATTTGGGACACAGATATCCATGGCCCTTTCGATTTCTTTGAACCATTGACAATTACTATTCCCAGTACCACTCGTCTCCCACAGTGATTTCCACAAAGTGCTTGCTTCTGTGATCAAATAAATCGCCAATGTTCTTTTCCTCGGTCAAAACACACTTCTGGTACTTGGGTTTTTCATTCTCATCATCCCTCACAACCATTTTGTCAAGCAGCGAATAAACTCCACTTGGATCACTTTCAAACCTCTTGTTAAGTGCTCTTGATTCCTCTTCTTTCTTCCTTTCAGTAGATCTTTTCAATTTCCTGAGGTCGCACTTCTTTCTATGTATCTAACAAGCGAAGCCGCTGAGAGAGTTCCACATTCTTACATGAGAAAAATTTGGTTCTTCCTCCCCTTCTTTGTGATTTTCCTGTTTAGCCGTAGTCTTTCCAACTCCGCTTGTGCAATTGAGATTTTCTTAATTCTTCCACTTGACGAACAAACTCTTCTGCCTCATTGGACATTTTGCACTTAACCTGTTGAGTTTCACCCCTTTGTTTCTTCCAATAACGCTGAAACGACCGAGTACAAAATACAGTTTATTATCCAGAGTGTCCAAAAAGGGTCCAATGTTAGATTACTTTGTCCCAGGTGTTGATGGACAAGTTTTTCAATTACTGTATTGATGTTTTCTATATCTGATTTGGTTGGTTTTTGTTTGATTCTAGTATCCAATCGGCAGTTCGTGAAATCTCCAGGGGTTTCCACTGCTGCATTGTAGATCATTGATGCTTTAGACAATAGTTCTAAAGCTAAAGCTCTAATAATAATAATATTATTAATAATAATAATTTATCTAGTGTGCGTTTTGGTGAATTTTTCCGTTCTGGACAAAATATAATTTATGGAAAAACTATCAAAACACATAGGTGTCAATGGGTTCACACCCCTGTTGTATTCAAAAGGGTTTGTAAGTTCATTGTTGACAATGAGTCTTGCATGTACATTTGTATATAATTTCTTGATAAATTTCAGGTGAATTTCGCTGGAAAACCGAGTCTGCCTAAGATGGCATAAAGGAGGTCACGATTCAGTGTCAAAGGCTTTAGTGATGAAAACTATGTACATGTTTCTTCGCTGCTCTCCTGATTTTTCCATCAGTTGTCTGAGTGTGAAAATACCATCGATAGTGCTTCTGCCGCTACGATATCCAGATTGAGATAAATCATAAATCAGTTCTGCCAGGTTTTTGAGTCTGCAAAATAATATCAGCGAAGACCTTTCCAACAACGCTGAGGAGGGAAATCCCTCTGTAATTACCACAGTGACTTCTGTCTCCTTTTTGTGTAGAGTATTGTGGTCAGTCCAATCAGTTGGAATATTTTCTGTTGTCCAGAAAGTGGTAATGACTGCTAATCGGACACCTCCATTCACAAGGACTTCTGCCAGCATTTCATCTGGACCAGGACATTCCCCTAGCTTTGTATTTTTGAGAGCTTGATCCAGCTTGCTTTCACCGATTGAGTCATCTAATGTGTCATTAATTTTATTGGATGTTGTTCAATATCCTTCATGATATTCAGCTCTGCTTCGGTATGATGATTTAGGAGTTCACTGAAGTTTTCTACCCATCTATCTTTGATTTCCTCTGATGAAGTAAGTAAAACCCCATCTTTGGATCTTACAGAGTGCGAATTCTTGATTTTTGGACGGTAAACTTCATTTAATGTGGCATATAATTCATGATGGTTCTTTTCTTGTGAACATTGCTCTGCTTGTTTAGCCTTTTTTCTGAAACCACATGTTTTTCATCGTTGTAATGCGATCTCTGAGTGCGTTCCTGTTTAGCTTCTTGTCCTGAGCAACTTTTGTATTCCCTTGTCCTGATCGTCAAACCAGTCGTTCAAAGCCACTTTTTTCTTTCCAAATGTGTGATCAGCCGCCTCCTGAAGGAGCAGCTTAAAATCTTCCCAATGAACACTACACTCAGGTAGTCCTCCATTCAAAAAGTGTTCAAGTTTTTCTTTTCTTTCACTGTTCATGTAAGTATTGAGCTTCTTAGGTGGTTTCACACCCTTTTTCGTTTGATAGAGAATCTGCATTTACAATCAAGGAGCTTGTAATCTGTAAAGCAGTCAGCTGTTAAGTTTACTTTAGTAACTCTGTATTGTTTAGTTTCTTTGTTGGCTATCGCATGATCGAGTTGGTGCTGTCATTTTTGCCATGTCTAAGCAATCTCCAAGCTTTTAATAAAACTGTTCTTTTTCATGTGTATGTTGCATTGTTGGTGCATAAGTGCTTATTAGCATTAGGTAGGCACCTCTCCTAAGTTGGACCATTAGTGTCGTGAGTCTGTCATTCATTGGCATGGGATTCATTCCCTGAGCAACTAGTTTATTATTGATAGCAAAACCTACACCAGCTAATTTATTTTTGCTGCCACTCAAAAATATTGTATGCCTTCTCTCAATTACGTTACCTGAGTCAGACCGCCTAACTTCACTCAGTGCACAGATGTCAGTGTGCGCTTTCTCAAGCTCTCTGCAGATGATGGCTGTACACGTTCTGGTCTTACACAGTCTGCACTATCATTAGTGCATTTTGTCCTGGGTATGACTCAAGACTGCATCCGGTAGTGAGGCTTCAGTTTCGTGAGTTCTGAAGTTCTGGGGAGTGTGGAGCCACCCCTTAGTCACCATTGCTCCCGGGTCCGTACTGGCCTGGGGTGGTAGCACCTGTCAGGGTCCCAGCTATGGGTAAATAGTGGTTTACGAAACCATGGTGGCTCCGCTCTGTTGAGTTGGCAGTGGTTCCGGCAACTGGTAGCTCTGTTTGTCAACTGGGCAGCAGTTCTGGCAAAAAGCAACAGGATTTTTCTGTGGCCATCTCAGCTAAGCTGTGCCACCAAATTACAGAAGATTCCTGCCAGGAGACACTAAAGAGCACCAATTAGTGTCGTCATCTATGGTGCAGCCTCACTTTTGAATATGGATATAGTAAATCATAGTTTTGGAGATCAGGCTACTGCATACGGCACAACGGATGTGCCACAACGTATGGCAGTGGTGAAAAATATGCGTAGAGCATGCATTAATACACTGTTCAATACAACACAAGAAACTTGAGGAAATCATCCTTTAATCCTCAGTCCATGGAATGTACGAACAACTAATGATAGTGCGGACCCCAAGATACTTGTAGCTTTTATCCCTCTCCAGGTTCTTAATTTCGTTATCATCCAGCACTCTTATTCCATCTGTCTTCATTACCTTTCCTCTACGCTACTATTACTATTATGACACTATTATTATTGTTATTGTCTTTGTTATTGTTATTGTTATTAATGAGCTGTTGGCCTGTTTCCCATCTGTATCTTGTTCCATGTTGAGATTTGTTCATTATGTCAGGTATAGTTTTTGTCTATGCTTTTGGATTGTGTTCATTATGAAGAGGATTGTCATATAGAGGATTGTCATATAGAGGTTCATTATGTCAATGTTCTGTTCCATACATTTTACTGTAACTTTTGCTGGGCTGCAAAGTGTTTGTTATGTTGAAGTTCAGGGTCTGTTACGAAGATATAGGTTGTTGTTTACTGTTGATTATGCATTTAATTTGTGGCATATAGCATGCAGAAGTTCACCCTGTAATTTTAGTGCGGTTGATTTGGTGGAAATTGGCGGTGATTTTCCAAATGACCTAAAAACCATACTAAAGTCAATTAGGTCATTTTTGCCCGGAGCCTTTCAAATGTTACAACTGTCATTTTGTCTGTCTCGCATCCAGCAAACAAGTGACTTTAAAATGCTCAGGAAACATGTATTTATCATTGAGTACATAAACTTAAATATGAAATACAAGTAATTATTCTTGGCAGGTTTGGTCATGTATTCTTATGGGATAGTGGCTCATCAGTAGGTGATGTCAATGGGCATTCTAAACATCTGAATGCAGTTGACTACAAAACCAGTCGACCATTTCGCATTTGCACTGCTAGTGAAGACAAGGAGGTTGGTTTCTTCGAAGGGCCACCGTTCAAGCTCAGTCATTTCAACAAGGTTAGTTAACAAAATTGTTTTAACAAACCTTTTGTGTGCCCTTCACTCCTAACACACATTGGTCATGTTCTGTTGGGATCAACTGTTTTAGGTGGGTTGGGTTGGTTGACTTTTTCTGTGTTGCGGTTTTCCAAAGAGAGGTGATCTGTTACTGTTAGCTCATTCTCACTTAATTAAGCATCAGTGCAAGGCTCATTAAAACTTTGTCTCAACAGGATCATACGAACTTTGTGAACTGTGTGAAGTACTCCCCAGATGGTGAAAAATTTGCCTCTGCAGGTGCAGATGGCATGGTGAGAATGAATGAATGAATGAATGAATACCATACCGCTCAAAGATAAGCAAACCACCTAACGCATTTGAAACTAGGCATTGACTTGGTTGCGTTTAAAAGAGTTTAAACGTGTTGGTGTTTTCATTCCAACGCAAACGCAAACGTGTTGGTCTTCACATCAATGGTCCGAAACATTCAGCATAACAAAAATAATTTAAACTCATCGCCAGAGATGAGCTTTTGGGATTAGGTGCTGCAAGGTGAGGGGGTTTGCAGCATGACGCATCCCGCCAGGTACCCGGAGGTAACCATGGCAACTCCGTCTGAGCCTCCCACTCCTGCACCAGTCACACTGAGAGGCTCAGTGGAAAAAAAACCTACCATACTTACCACCAGAAGATACCTACCCCGAAGGGAGTGGGGGTAGGGGGCCAACAACTCAAAAGGAGTAGCGAGCAAAATGCAAGCAAGCTAGCAATGGCAAGCAGAGCAGATGTCCCTGGTATATCCAAAGGGGCGCCCCCAGAAACGACTTTGCACGTGGACCGCTGACCAGCCCCTGGCTCGAGTTTAACCTCACCTAAATGATATTTAACCACAATTATGATGTGATTTTTCTCACCCTTGTGACAACGACAGAATGCGATCCCATCCTTTCAGGTAACATTTGCTGGATATGGTATGGTATGTGGCTTATGAGAGAGTCTGGATTTGTGTATTTGTCAGATTTTTGCGTCACATAATCAGGCTTTTCAGTTGTTGCACTTTCAAGTTTGGTGTTGATCTTTTAACTGTGATAAATTTGCCACTTTTATAATTTTATTGTATGGAACTGGGGAAAAATAATTTGTGAAGCAAGCCAAAAACAACACTGCTCTATTAAGACAAATCATGCTAGTGTAGTCTCCTAATTAAATGTGAAATTGAAGAGCAAAAATGAATACAAAACACCATTTCACATCTTGGTGCAAAAATTCAGTGCGATACGCCGAACATCGTGCTTCTCATATCAAAGCTGTATGTAAATTTTGACTGATTTGTTTATATTTGGCGCTGCTTAATTCGAGAGGTCAGGAGCATCACATCGAAATAACTCATAGCTGACAGAAAAGGAGACCTTAAGAATTTGGAGCTTGTGACAAAGATAACTGAAAACAGCCCTTACATCATAACATTTGCCGGTTCATGCAAAGAGGTTTTACTGCGACCCTGGCACAGAAAAATTGCAGCGTTAACTACTCTGATACTTCTTGCGAAAACTTTACAAAATAAAATGGCCCATAATCAACTAATTCTCAGCAAGAAGTCATGCTAATGGATTTAGTTGATCCGAAAACAAAACAAGCATTTCCTCACAATGTGTTTTTTGACACATTTCAACAGGTCACTTATATCAAGGATATAATCTAAGTGCTCCGTGAAGCATTTTATACTTTTGAATTCTGTAAATTGCTGAATCAAGAATTTCTTGTTTCAATGCATTAGATGGGTCGCTTATCTTTGAGTGGTACTGTACCTTTCAGTGTTATTGTACCTGATGGTAATGTTCTCCTTCTTGTGTACTGTAGTGTGAAAGTTTGTTCCAATGGAATGCAGTCTTGCTGTTTGGACTTTTCCTTGATCATTCGAGGGGCTGTATGCACATCTGTTGCAACTAATCTTTTTGTATTTTGGTTATTTCATCAGACATCAGTCAAATTTCGAGCATTCAGTGGTGCATAGCTTCTGCTAATTTATTGCTGCAGGTCGCATGAAAAATTGGGTCAATGGAATGTAAACAGACAGGGGAAAAGTACAATTAGTTTTCACCGAATTGTCTTGATTTTTTAAACCCCTTTTGGCAGATTTTCCTCTATAATGGAAAGACAGGAATAAAGGAACACACCTTAGGAGGTGGAAAAGCACACAAGGGAGCAATTTATGGAGTGAGTGTTACGTAGGTGTTATTTCTCATCACGCATTGTTAGTCTTTGTCTTGATCTTCATGTTACCACAAACATCTACTAGTAGCAAAGACTGGTACAAAGTCATAATTCATAACTATGGGACAAAAAAAATTATCACTATTGACACTTGGTTTGCGTGTGTGTGTGTTACAGATGCATACAAATACACTGTACAGAGACCGAGTAGTTGGTTGTGTAACATTGTTCAAGTGTAGTGG
This sequence comes from Astreopora myriophthalma, assembly GCA_014634185.1. Classification (NCBI taxonomy): domain Eukaryota; kingdom Metazoa; phylum Cnidaria; class Anthozoa; order Scleractinia; family Acroporidae; genus Astreopora; species Astreopora myriophthalma. The sequence continues at coordinate 992,231 of BLFK01000343.1, read as the reverse complement.
CATGTTGGGACATCTACCATTCATAAAGTTTAAACCCCACGTTTTGCTGATCTGGTAACTGGGCCTGTTTGTTCACTGAGGCTACTTTCAGTTATGTACAAGACAAACTCTGCCTCATGTTTAGAGACAGGGTAACAGCCCACAGGGAATTCTGAAAGGGTCAATTCCACTTGATTTGTCAAGTCACATGACCACTTATTTCGGCTTTTGAGGCATGACCTGCAGGTCTTTTATCTGGAACAGTGCTTAACCATATACTGTATTTAGTCTCAACGATATGCCTTGCTCAATGAAGAAAACTAAGAACTGAAGTCCAGCTCAACCCATGAGACCTATATAGAGTTTTTTTTGTTCAACATTCTTGTCCAATTCTTAGGGAACGTGTCCAAATATTGGTCAAGGAATAGGAACTTGTCTGTGATCTCTAGTTGCCATTTCTGATCATGATAATATCAATTCATTTTGCTACGTGTCACAGTATACAGTATAATTACTTCTTACACACTTCATTTATTTTGAGTTAGCTAATGAAAGAGAGGTAACTGTGCACCACAAATAGCATAGCTAATCTAGGCAGTGTAGAGTTGATATATACAACATAAAATAATATGGGAAAACATACATATACATATTCATATCTACTAGAAAATTAATTCGTAAAGAGAGGACAAGATCATTACATACAAAAGAAAGAAATTAAAAAAGATCAATACACAGACAAGATGCCTGGAGGCGTTGACGCAGTTGCATAACCATAAGTCACTGTGAAGGCACGCATTCGCTGGGGAAGGTCTGGTTGTAAAAAAGAAAAAAAATGAATCACCGTAGTGAGGATAAAACCCCTAATAGAGAGCGGTTTAAGAGTACAATGTTACTATAAGGTAATTGGCGATTTATGAGATCCCAAATTCAACAATCAAAATATTTACCACGGTAGCCCTATTAAAGAGGAATTTTTCACTGGCTGAGTGAAGTGAAATAAGTAAAAAGTGTTTTTCTCACATGCCACTGGGGCCTGGGTATAGGTCATGTGACCTGTGGGGTGGGCAGTTGTTTTTGTTGCGTCCGCCATTGCCGACTTTCCCGCCCACCCACGCAAAGATCGTAAGTTTTATTACAATACCAGTATAATGTTCAAGCCTTGAACTGTTTTCTTTGTTTCCGGTCTTTAGCGTAATGCCACTTGTATTAGCTTTGATTTTGCAATAAAGGTCAGGCGGCCGCGGTCAGCTTGACATGGCTACCAGCGGTGTGTGAGAAGTAGTATTTTCAAATCAAATGAGACTGCTTAAAGTTCTAGTTGACAGATTGGAATACCACAATGCACGCAATGTGATCAGTTTGAACAGCCAGTAAAACATCTTTTCTTCAGTTAGCGTAGAACTCATTGGACTTTCTTCTGAAAGATTATACGGCACAGTTTTACTTTTTCCATATAAAAAAATTGCTTTCACGTAATACAAATGAATGACAATTTTACTGAGCAGTTATAGTTTTCCAAAGAATGTCATGTAAACAAATGCCAATATTACTCAAGCGGTTGACCCAAATGTAAAATACCCGACAATTTATATCTTGGGTTCTACTGAACGTATGCACTTTGTTCGAAATCGTGCTTAAAGATAAAATTGAGCTCGTTAAAATATTATTTTTTTTTGCTAGGCAAATGTGAACAGAAACAAGAGAGATATTCTGCTCAATTGAAACTGTGCAGTGTAAATATCTGTCAAATATCTTTGAGTATGTACACCTTTTTTGTATTTAACATGGAAAACTCATTCCACTGTCTTCTGGAAGATAATACGACAAATTACAAAAATTGTACTTTTAATATGAATGAATGTTAGAATGTAAACAAATGTCAAAATTACGATATAAAAATTTATATTTCGGGTTCTACTGAACTTACAAACTTTGTTCCATTAAAACCGCTTCGGACTGCTGGGCAAATGTGAGCAGAAATTAGCTGATCAGCAAAAGGAAATCCTCTGCACGCATGGAACTGACAACTGCATTCTTCCTGAGAACTACTGTAACCACAAAAAAATTACAGAATTGCACATGCGACTCACTTTAAATGATTCAATAAACAAACTCAAACGAAGACCATATTACAAAATGTAATGGAACAAGTACGTCACACTGGCTGGTTAGTGAAGTCGATCAAATACGTTCAATTATTCACAGTATTGATACATTCGATGACAGTTAATGATGATGATGTTCATCCTTCGCTGGCGAAGGTGACCATGACTTCTGATCGCTGGGGAGTGGGATGGGTGCGGAGATGGCTGAAGAGGCCGATCTTCGCCCGGAAATGTCTGTTGCACTGAGGGCAGGGGATGCTGGGGGCTGAACCAGGTTGGGAGGTGGAACTCCTTCCTTTTCTGGCGACTCTGTACTTTATCTTTGATGCACTTTTCTTCATACTCTGACACTCCAAATCTCACAAGCGAGTGCTATGCAGGACGGTCCTCTGCAGTCCCTTCCCATGTGGAAAGGGGAATGTCACAATGCTTGAGGGCCTCCTTTAGAGTGTCTTGTAGCGCTTCTTTGGTCAGCCGCATGAATGCTTGCCTGAAGTCAGCTCACCATGGAGCAGTCTCTTTGGGAGGCGACTGTCGTCCATGCAGTGAACGTGACTGGCCCACCGTAGCTGGAAGCGCAGCAGAATGGCATGGATACTCTGTCTCTGCGCACTGAAGGACCTCAGTGTCCGGAACTCTGTCTTGCCAAATGACTCAGAGCAGAGTCTTGAGGCATCACATATGGAAGGCATTGAGTTGTTTGGCGTAACAGCTGTAGACAGTCCATGTTTCACATGCATAGAGCAGGGATGGTAGCACTACCGCTCTGTACACTTTCAGCTTGGTGTCAAGGCACAGACCACGGCACTCCCAGATTTTGTCTTTGAGTCTGCCGAAGCTGCGCTGGCCCTGGCAATTCTGTGGACCACCACCTCATCGTTTTTGACTGAACGGGACAAGGTACTGCCAAGGTAGACAAACTTGCCTGCTGCTGCTAGTCTCTGGCCGTTACACAGACAGACAGACAGACAGACAGACATAAATACATACGTTTATTGTAACTTCCAATTTGGGCTTTTCAGTTACAATATATAACTACAATGACAATGTATAACTACAATGATGTACCTATAATGACATCAATGTATGATGTAACTATAATGACATCACCGTTCACAGTGGCGTTGGGTTCAGTGTAGGATGCTGCAGGTGTGGGCTGGTGCAGGACTTCAGTCTTCTTGGTGGAGATAGTGAGGCATCACAGGCTTTCGCAAACAGGTCCATGCTTCCTTGCATATCAGGCTGAGTGCTAGTGTTGAGCGCGCAGTTGTCAGCAAACAGAAAGTCACGGGCTGTATCATCATGTACTTTTGTCTTGGCCTGCAGTCTCCACAGGTTGAAAAGGCTGCCGTCAGTGTGGTAGCGGAAGCCAACACCAATGTCCCCGTCTCGGAAGGCGTCTGACAGCATCGCGGAGAACACCATGCTGAAGAGGGTGGGAGCCAGTACACAGCCCTGCTTCACTCCATTGGTGACGGGAAAGGGCTGGGAGTACTCACGGTCATCCTGTACTCTGGCGTACATGCCGTCGTTTAACTACCGGACCATCGCGATGAACTTGGCAGGGCATCCGAACTTGGCCATGATCTTCCACAACCCCTCGCGGCAGACAGTGTCGAATGCTTTCATCAGATCCACGAAGGTGGTGTAAAGTCCAACGTTCTACTCCTGACACTTCTCCTGTAGTTGATGGGCTGCAAAGATCATGTCCACAGTGCTGCGGCCAGCTCGAAATCCACACTGGCTCTCTGGGAGTAGGTAGTGCTCCAGGTGTACGTTGAGGCGATTGAGCAGGACGCAAGCAAGAATCTTCCCACCGATGGAGAGCAGGGAGATACCGCGGTGGTTATCGCATGAGTTCCTGTTTCCTTTGCGCTTGTGGAGGTAAGACATGCAATGGCTTCCTTGTTGATGTTTGAGGGGCAGTTAAGGACACTGTCGAAGTGTTCTGCCTAGCACTCAAGGATCTTCTCCTTGTCCGAAATCAGTGTGTTCCCATCTGCCCTGAGATGAGGGGGCAAGCTGGACGAAGTGGGACCGTAGATGGCCTTGAGGGTGCTGTAGAAGTTCTTCATGTCCTTCTTCTCTGCAAAAGTTTGGATAGCGTCAGCTAGCTGGCCAAACCAGTCGTCTTGCATGTGGCAGAGTTCCGACTGGACTGTTCTTTTCGTTGCACAGAAGGCATCCTTCTTGGAGGCAGAGGACGGGCTGTTGAGGAGTGCACGGTGGAGTTTGTGCTTCTCCTCCAGTAGGGACTTGAATGCGACTGTTGTTGTCGTCGAACCAGTCCTGATGCTTGCGGATGGTGGGTCCAACGACTTCAGAGGCAGCAAGGAAGACAATGTCACAGAGGCAGGCCCACTCTGCATCCACCTCTGCGTCAGGATCCACGTTGG
>BLFK01000343.1:970248-982748 GCA_014634185.1 Astreopora myriophthalma | reverse complement strand
CAGGTCTGAACAATACTATCTACGTTTAGGACTATCACATAATTACAAAGGAGAATGGCGAGCTCAAGCATAGGGTGAAAATTGCATTGCTCTCTGACCTGTGACAGAAAAATCTGCTCTTTGACTCAAGGTGGTTCGTCCGTAAAACAATCTGACTGTTGCACTTTTATTTGTAGTAGGCTTACCTGGCATGTGGCCAGTCGGCAACAATTGATTTGTAACACCAATCTGGCATATACATTATAATCGTGATGGAAAAAGATATACCAAAGCATTCAGAAGAACGCAACTCTACTCTGTCATGGCAGAATACATATGTTTCAGCAGTGTCCAGGATTTCTTTTCTCAGATAGTGGGGAAGGACAAATCGAAAGCACGAAAAAAAAGGACAGGGAAAACTGGGGAGAGGAAAAGCGTTCTCCAAGAGGGTTACAGACATCACGCACATAGTTTGGCTTGAGGATTATCAAATTTTAATACAAGTTTTTATCAAGTTTCATGCCTTGAAATGTCTGCCTCTTGAAGATATGGAAGGAATTATGGCACCGACATATGCCCAAAAGTTTCGGGGCTTGCAAGAAAGGCATGCCTGATTTGGAAAATTGCATCTAGTAAATTTATGTAGCCTGTGAAGATTGCATGACAAGCCAAAACATTGCCTGCTTCGGATGGGTTCCCTTGAAATACTGTTTTGCTAATTCATAAAGGAAATCAAGACTAAGGTACCATCCTGAAGAAGCTGTGAATTGAAACTCTAAGGTAATTGTTTGAAAATAGTGAGAACTTTGCTTGTAAGTGAACCTCGCGTATATTTGACGGCAAGACACACCTGTGACAAAATAATATAACAGTGGTATTTATAATATCACATCAAGGTTTAGCTATCTTTTTCGCTAAAATAACACGATCTTGGGATAAAAGTCCATTTTTAGATCATATTATGCTTGACACTGGGTTTACAGTTTATACCGTGCTGTCTTTCAGAGTGGTGCTCTTCAATCAGCTGTGTAGCTGAATATTCCATGGCTCAAAATTAAAAAAAAAAATTCAGTCCCCATTTTGCGACTGGCTACGAAAATCTAGTCGCAAGTTCACGAATTATAATCGCAAAACTAACTAACCAAAATTGGTTAATAAATAGCTCTGGCTCACAAATAATTAACAACACTTTGATTTTATTACTTCAACAGCTTTCACGTTATCTCTAATGACGACTGTGTACCACAACGAAACGTGCAATCATGATACTATATAACTTGGCTGCCACAATCGCAACCTTGAAGACATTTTTCTCCATCTTTAGTGTTCAATCCAATACAACTCAAAATTATATTTTTGGTGAAATTAAACAATTTCTAGCTTCAAGAAAGGATACAACAATCTTGGAATATCTCCAATAAATGTCCGTCACCGTTACAATTTCGCTATTTAAAAGATAATCCTGGAAAGCAGCTAAATCCTTTATTTTATCCTCTTTTTTGTTCAGACATTGTTCAATCGCTTTGAAATCACAGAATGCAACCACATGCACAGAATTAACGCAACCTCTCTGACCGCAACCTGACCACTCTGGCAGCTCTTATCCAGCGGTTTAACAAAGCAAAATATGAGCCTGCAATACATATGTATAAGAAACCGCAGCAATGGCGACCGACTGAGGGAATGGCTTGGGTAGCGGGCAAATTAGGTACAATTTAACCCAAATCTTCAATTTTTTAGGACAAGCAAGGCACACAACAATATTTGTTTTTCATTTTTTATTTATTTTGGCAAAAAAGTGGCAAAGTAGCGATAGCTAGACTTTTAATCGTCATTAGTCTACGCGAAAACAACTCACAAATTTGCGACTACTCCGGAAATTTTAGTTGCAAACGCAAAAATTAAGTCGCAAATGCGACTGTATTGGTCGCAATTTCGAGCCCTGTATTCTACCTTTTCTCCTTGGAACAAATTTGTCTAGTCATATTCTAGTATTCTTTCTCTAGTCATATTAAAGGATGTGGCATAAAATTACCAGTTCACATTTATAAGTAAGTTTGGGTAGGAGAAAGAGTGGGTTTACTACATTTAAATTGGAAATCTTTTGTGTTCATGCACCAAAAATTAAAACAGTAAATCATTGAAGCGTGCTCTACGATTTGAATTTTAGATTAAGCTGATAAGATTTGATTACCTATTGTACTATGCCTGATGAAGATTTTAATACGACCCGTTGCCCATTCCATTGCATTTGGCACCAATATAATCAGGTCAAACAGTCAAAGTAACGGAAAAAATCAGCACCTGATTGGTTGGAAACGGTGTGACCCAATGCCAAAATTTGGACACGTTCCCTTAGCAGTATATGAATTTTTGGGCTTCTTTAGTGGACTATTGTGTGCCATAGGGCAGTCTTTAAAGCAAAGGAAACCATTTGTTTGGCCTTTTTTGTTAGGAATTTACTATATTTGATTGTATTGTTTTAGAATGTTGATGATACAACTCATCAGAATTTGGCTGCCAGGGCTTGAACTTAGCGGTGGTGTACTAGCCAAATACCAGTAGATTTTGAATTTTGGCTAGTGGATTTTGCTCATTTACTAGCCATCTCAGCTACTTAATTTTCACCTCCATAAATAACATAAGCCTTCAAATGTTTTCTACATTTTTCCTCATTAACAACTGGCATGAATAAAAGAAAGAAAAGTAATTTTATATTAGAAAAGTAATTCTTAATTCTGTAAATAGTTTCGCGTTTGTTCGCCACCATCTTGATTTTGCTTGCCAGGGAGCATGGGGCCAAGGCGTATACTCATAATGCAAAGCTATCAAAAAACAACTGCCCACCATCTTGAAATGCAAATCTACGATCACCACACTTGATTGTCATGGATATTAGAGCACTAATTGACTGCAGATTTATTATACTGAGCACTACTACCTGGCATGTAACAGGTGCTGGACTTTGGATTGCAGACAAACATAAGTACTGTTGGGTTCTTTTTTTGTAGAGTTCAGTGGAATTGTATTTGAACATGAGCACAAGACAAGATGCATTTTCATAATGCATTTTCGTAATGTTGCATATTTTGTTACATTTTGATAACAACAGTAGTTTTAGATTTTTTTTCTCATGCTTTTTTAAAATAGAATGTCTGTTTTATGCTGTACAGAAGTGTCTAGTAGAAGCACGCTTATGGCTAGTAAATCCTGATTATGTACTAGCCATTTCACTGTTCAGTTCAAAAGTTAAGTTCAAGCCCTGGCTGAAATTTGAAATAATGTGAAAACTACTTGTAAACCTGATCAACAGCTACATGAAGCAAGCAGGAGTTGTGGCCTGCCTTGGCAGTGCCCTCCTTTTATCTACCCAAAAGTCTAAAAATTTGTTAGGGACTCATCTGCTTTGTCTATTTTTTGACCCATTGAAGATACAACTGGTAACCGTAGGTGGTTCAAAGTCAAAGTAAAGTTTAGTTCAAGGTATATCTATTCTAGCATATAATTATTATTGTTAAATTCTCAACCTCGGATAATGCAATTCTAGCTTTCTCATTGGTTCACTTGATCTCGGTTATCAGCCATTATACCTGCTTTTGACCTTATATGGAAATGAATGCAGCAAATGTCACTCAGCATAAAATTGTTCGCAGGAAGCCAAGTTTCGTTGAGAAATGAGAAAGCTAGAATTGCATTATTCGAAGGTTGAGAATTTAATAAAACAATTCCATGAGCGCTTGTTGGATATGAGACTGGTTATAGCCAACTCCGCGCTATGCGCGGCGTTGGCTATTTACCATCTCATATCCAACGCGCGCTCATGGAATAATTGTTAAATATTTTCAGAACAAAATACTATATATAATACTATAACCGTAAGCTTAATTATTCATTTTCGCCATAAATAACTGTACAATATATAATTATAGAAGAGCAGCATTTTTACAATTATGTAATTGTGTGGTTAATTGTCCCATGAGCCTACAATTTTACAGTTACCTTACCTTTATTGACACTACTCAATACTCTCAGCCTGAGGTATGTTCTTTGTACTATATGAACTGATGTATGCTACCAAACCCAGTTTCGCTCCTTTTACACCTGTTGAAGGTGCAACACATACGTAATTTCACTCATACAAAATGTCACTTTATACATAATTATAGCCTGTCTATAATTAATGTTAATTGGGTATGTATAATGTCTTCTTTCAGCTGTCTTGGAGTGGCGACAGCAAGTATCTTCTCAGTGCTTCTGCGGACAAAACAGCTAAAATCTGGGATGTAAATACAGAAACTGCTACCACGTGAGTTCTTGGCTGAATGCTCACTGCCTTCCCATGTGTAATACTTATGTAACACTTCTTGGTCCTTTTCTGTCACATTCTGTGAAATATGGGTAAACCATGTCCATGTTCATTTCAATTCATGAGCAAACTATAACTATCTGGTTCAGCCATTTACTCACCAGTTATGTATGGCCAGGTACAGCTGTAAGCCATAGGTTCAGAATCTTGGTACTGGCCAAAGTATGAGTGAAGGCTAGCTTGTGGCCTTTCGTTGATAATTCTCCAAACGTCATTGGCATGTCATTTCATGGGCTGTGTGTTGTCTCTGTTAAATTGTTAACGATTATTCACTGAAGTGGAGATGAATAATTGTTTTAATATATACCACACAAGCTGACTAGTGGACCAAAAAATTATGTTATTTTTGCAAAATGGTCTGAAATGTTTAAATCTCGCACATCGCACACTTGGAGGTGAATAGTACTTGGCTAATGACCCCCAAGCTAGCCAATCACTAGTTATGATGCCATGCGATATCTATTATTGTCCAGAATGTAGACTAAAATAATTGCTTTAAGGAAGCTGGTGTTCTTGACTCCATTTTAGCAAAACAGCAGTGGTTTGTCCCAGAGTCTTTTTGTGCCTGCCATTTTGCCAAATGATAGTATAAACAGTCTGAAATCACAGAGAAAACTTCTGGTACCTTGGGCACCCTTTCTCAAACTGACATCAAGACTAATTTGTTGGGGTGACAATTGGACTATTTTCAGGGAATTTACATTAGGAGACACTGTCGAAGATCAGCAGCTTGGATGCTTATGGCAAGGAGAATATCTCCTCACAGTTTCACTCTCTGGAAATATCAACTATCTGGACATCAATAAGCCATTGTGTCCTAAGAGGATTATTAAGGTGATGAAACTGCATCATGGATCGTGTTTGTGAGGAGTAAATTATACACAATAGATTTTTGCCAATGTTGATGTTTGTGTACTGTATTATAAGGTGAAATATTACACTTGTTTTAGTTAAAATGCAATGGAATGTGAATCCAGTGTACTCAAGTGTGATGTTGTCTTGTGTTCACTGCATGTGTGCAATTTAAGGGCTCAGAGCAAAAACGTTGAAGGTGAGTTAAAGGTGACTTTTTCCAGCATTTTTGGTCATTTGTTCAAAATTGCAGCCAAATTTTGTGTATTAAATGGCCATTACATTATGGAATTACCCATTCCAAGTGGTGTAAAGAAAATAACAAAGGAAAAGGGAAAAAAAGGCAATTGAGGGGGGGGGGGGATTCTGCCCAAGACTTGTTTTTTGTTTGCAACACTGCTTAGGTGTAATTACACAAAAACAATACCCCTCCTGGCTATGCACATTGTTGAGTGCTTGGACAAAACTCCCTGAGTTCTCCCTGAGGACAGTATTTATTTGGTTAGCTTCACATTGCCACCGTGCGTGCATGCATACATACATACATACATACATACATACATACATTTACACGTTATTGTTTTCAACGTAAAAATACAAAATTGGGCATTAGGTCATAAAGATTAATGAAACTTAAAATAAAGACATGATCTGAAATAAATGAAAGCAAAAACAAAAGCTGTTATGTTACTTAATGTAAAGTACTAAATACATGAACTATTACTGCCCATGCTAATATGAGGGGACAAATTATTAGAAACCTCAACCAGGATTTTACGTATGGTACATATATGTATTTAAAATGTTTACCAGAATACCACTTACAATAATTGATGAGCATTTTGATAGCTGTTCCAGGTGGGAGTATAAGCCGTAAGATTTATTAATTGGAAATTACTAATTGGAAATTACTAATTGGAAAATTTATCTGTTGGAAATTACTAATCGAACTTCTTCGAAAGTAACTGGGCCAAAGACAAACAATGCATCAGATGAGTTAGATCTATTAAGAAAGTTAAAATAATGACACTTCACAGGTGGCAGGTTATTTGCTAGGGTAGGGCCAGCAGAGGCAGAGTTTCTGTTGATGACCTTTCCTGTTCTGACACTATATTAGCATCAAAATTTATCATTCATGGAAGTAGTGATAGATCAACTCATCTTCGATTTATGTGCAAGTGTGCTATTAATTTCTTCCCAAGTTTTCTTCATATTGGTCAAATTAGAATTTTAAAAAATGAAAGAAATAATTATTGGTGTTTTCGTGCAAGTGTCAAGCTGCATATTCTGTTGTTATAAATTTTGTACTTAATAGAAACATCGCCAGATGCATACAGTTTGTTTTTTGTTGTAAAGGCGCTGTTACACTAGGCAATTTTTCGCCCAACTTGTCTAGCAATTTTGCTCCCACAGTGTGAGACAAGTTTCTAGACAGGTGTTAAACTGGGTAAGGTTTCGTGCAACTTGTCTCCCTTCTGATGATCACATGAAGTCAAAGGGTCATTTTCATTGGTTGATGCCGCAAAACACAAGTTGCTGGGTAGATGTTACACTTCGCAATGTGGGGAAAATTCCTTGCAACGTTGAGAGACGTGTTGTGGAAAGTAGAACTGACTTCGCAACGGTTACGGCAACAAAAAAATAGCAAGAAGTGTCTTTCGCAGGGTATGTTACACTGGACAATTTTTCGTGCAACTTGTCTCGCAAAAAAATTGCAGAACAAGCTGCACGAAAAATTGACTTGTGTAACAGCGCCTTAATGGGGATGCATAAACCTTAAGTTATCCATTGTTTGGAAAGCCGTTTTGATGTACGATTTGAAATTGTCTTCATAGGTGGATGCACGTTAACTAGCTTATTGCTATTGCGAAGTGTTGTTACAATTGACAAAGTGTGTAACTTTGGTTTTACCTTTTTGCTGATGACATTAATATCCTCTACGCTGATAAAAATGTGAAGGCTCTTGAAACAATTAATATTGAGTTACAAAAGCTTTATGTCTGGTTAACAGCCAACAAATTAACGCTTAACACTAAAAAATATGTCGACTAAATATGTCGATCTCGAGTCTAAAGTCTGCATTAAGTACCTTGATGTACTAATTGATAAAAACCTTTCCTGGAAGCACCATATTGATGCTATTGCTACAAAGACGCCATTATGTACCTCGGAAAATACTATTGAATTTTTACAAATCACTAATCCATCCCTATTTAACATACGACCTTCCATCCTGGGGTCAGGCAGGCAAGACGTATCTCAAAGTTTTAATTCTCCAGAAAAGGCCACTTCGTCTGTTGTTTTTCGCAGATGTTTGCAATCAGGCAATTCCTTTATTTCTTGAAGCTAACGTTCTTCCCGTAACGTTTCTATATTATGAGTGTGTATCCAGTTTAATGTACAATATCAATAGCAACAATGCACCAATTAATATGTTGCATTTATTTAAGAAAACATCCAGCATTCACCCGTGTAATACACGATCATCCACCTCCAGGAACTTCTATGTCCAAAACTCTAGACTGGAGATGCAAAAGCGTTCTTTGTCTCGACTTGGAATGAGATACCATGCCATATGAGGGATTTGCCAAAGAAAACATTCTTCGAACATTGCTGCTCAATATTTTGCAAAATGAAGATGACTATATTCAAATCCCTGTGATAATTAAGAAAGTTGGAGAAGTTGACTAATAATGTTTTTGTTTTTTTTGTTTCTAATCTTACAACCTTATGTTACCTTCATTAGCTTACAGATTTTGTAAATAGCCAATTTTCATGTAAACTGTGTTTCTAATTAGTCAGCGTAATGTAGTTGCGAGTAAACTTGCTGGCCTTTAATTATTAGTTAATAGATTTTCGTCAATAATCAATCCTCTTGTAATCTGTATTGTTAATTTGTTAAACTAAGTGTTGTTGTGTAAACGTATTGTCTTTTAACAGGTGTGTTCTTGTATTTGGCTTACCCCGCTTTGATTAGCTTTTTCTAGCTATTTGCGGGGTAAGCCATCCACTAATTATTATATTTGGCTAAATAAAGTTGTTGTTGTGAGTGAGCTCTGTAACAATGATGAGTATTTGCTGCTTTTTTTCTTTCAGGGCCATAATAAAAATATTTTGTCTCTTGCATCCTCTCAAGATGGCTCTACCATATATACTGGAAGCTTTGATTCACGCATTTGTATCCTTGCCGACAACTTACTTGTTACCTCTTCTTTGTGTTGCAAGGGGTGTTTTTGTGAGTTTTCTCATTATAATTCCATGGTCATAAGTTATTCCATTTATATATTAATTATATGTTCACTTATTTTGCACAAGAAAAAACAAGCTGAGAAATCTTAATCTTGGCTTAATATTGTACAGAAAGATCCTTAACAAAGTGAAGGCCAGTGGAAAGTTGCATCTGGAGATGCTGAAATGTTCAAAGGTCGAGGTCACGTGAATCAGATCACAGATATGGCTTTGTGTGGTGATAGTTTGGCAACTTGTAGTATGGATGACACTGTGCGACTGACATCACTGCAGACATTGGAATATGGGTAAGAATGTCCTTATAAAGCATGATGGCAAAAGAACAACAGTTGTTTGTCCAAAATGTTAACCAGGCAACCACCCTAAGGATGAAAGCAGTATTGCCAGTTGTTTGGCAGTAAGCTTTTGCAAACTGAAACCGTAGCTCTTAGAAATTCTTATCAGTTGACTGTTTACACCATATGACCTGGCAAAAAACATTTTCCAGACTTAAAGGTTACTGTGGGCAGTCTGTTGAAGTAATTTTCTCCTTTATTGTTCAAACCCAAAGTTCCAACAACCAACAAGTTTACCAGTGTCACCAAAGACTTGTCTTGTCCATTTGTTACAAGTTATTGCCCTTTTATTGCAGTCCTAGATAAGTGTAACAATACAAACAGTAAGTGGTCCTAGCTTCATTTGGACTTGAACTTGGCTTTTGCAGAATTCTAGTACATTCCCTCTTAAAATTGTCTTGCAAAGTTGTGGTTAGTTTCATTGGCAACCCATTCACACATTCTTTCTATTTCTTTGCATTTCAAAACCTTAGCCTTAGAAGTCAATTTACATGTAATGGTCAAGCCTTCCTTGTGTGTTTTTAGTCCGAACAGTGTAGGAATGGGGAGTCAGCCAAAGGGTATTGCCTGTGGAAAAGACGGCCTTGTAGTTGTGGCTTGTATAAAAGAGGTGAGTACATACTGCAGTGCTTTAACTGGTTTCATGAATAGATAAACATGTCATATTGGATGCATGAGAATTTTCACAACAAAAGTTACATTAAAGGGCTGTGCCAGGCCTGTGCAGTCCATTTTGATTAGTTTTGATCATTAATTGCTCTTACGAGCCTTACGTGCTGTGCAACTTAAAGCTTATCAAAATAACTTAAAGTATTACGATCAAGAATCACTTTTCGTTTTTCTTCACATTTCAAAAGTGCTTGTGCTGAATACTCGGCATGCAAGATTTTGTGCATTTATTTCAAGAGGAAGACTTTATTTTGACAGGAATTTTTTTAATTTAATGGTCCGCCATTACTTGGTGCAGTTCCAACCTGTAAGCCCTCAGAGAGCTGTATCGAGGAGAAAGTGATGTCATTTACTCACCAGCTTAAAAATGGAGTGTGTGAATGCGGCTTAATTAGTATGCAGAACATGGATTCGACAATCTGTAAGCAAAAAACTCCTGTGCTGCCTACTAAATAAGCCACAATCACACACTCCACTTTTAAGCTAGTGAGTAAATGACGTACGTCACTTTCTCCTTGATCCAGCTGTCTGAGGGCTTATCGGTCGGAACCGCACCAAGTAATGGTGGACTGTAAAATAAAAACATGCAGTTTAAATAAACAGTCTTGGTCTTAAAATTACTGCAAAAAGTTTCAGCTGCTGAGCATTCATATTTTCGAAATGTGAAGAAAAACGAGAACTGAGATGAAGTGTTAGGCTGGACAGTTTTCAAAAACCCCAATTGCAATCCGGTTTAGTCTTCAATTTTGCCTATCCCTGCCTCGTTTTGTATTAATTTTGCTGTTTTATTCAAACCTTCCTTCGAAGATTTAAGCAGTTATTTTTGTTTTACATGATTGCCCAATTGGATGCCAATTCTTAGTCACTTAATTTGGCTAAATTTTGTGAAGCAGCCCCGTGACTGCTGATTGCATCTACATAATCTGTTCACAGATTGCCATATTGCGGGATGGGCATCCAGTGTTTTCTCTGGCTGTAGATTATGAGCCTCAGTGTGTTGCTGTGCATCCTGGACAGACAGAGATTGCAGTAGGGGGGGAGACGGTAACTCAAGCAGTAGGCTCTTTGTGTGTTATTTTTAGTCTGATATCTATGATTTGCTTAGAAAACCCAACCTTCTGATATTTATTTAGTAATCTTGGCCTACAATCTAAAATATATGGTGCTAATTTTCCATGAAACAGTATGTATCAGGATTATAGAGAATAAAAGTTCCCACTGGTAAGTCATGCCAGGTGGTCTGACCTTCCTGTTTCGTTTGAGACTCTAATAATTTAATCATTGTAATATGAAGATTCTAAATGTATAATGATTTACGTCATGGTAGCTCGTTAGATTGTGAACATTTTCGTTGTAAGCGGAAGCAGATCGAGAAGCCACCGGGTAACTATGCATTTGATATTTAAGACCTTGTTTCTATTTTGCAATAATTACTTGTGATGACGTCCATATTTGTTAGATTTCGAACGCATTCCTCCTCAAGTAGGCTACTAAATAAAATGAAACTGTGATAAGCTCGTGTTTGAAACCGATGGTGTTAAAGGTCTTTTCTTCTGGAAGCTTGGAGGTCCATAAGAAGGAGTCATTTCACTTAACACTTGGCTTAAAACTCACCATCTCCTTTACAATAACTTTGAGAAAGCCAACATTTTGACATTTCAGTCGTAGCAGTATGTGGGACCTTTGTTATCAGAACCTTGTTCAGTGGCCCAGCGCTCACCAGTCTCCTGTAGCTTAGTGGTATAGCATCTGTGCTAGTAGTCAGAATGTCATAGGTCGCTTACACAATGCCAACATTTGAATCTAAATTACACCTTTGCCAACATTCGAATCAGATTACAATCTCTGCCAATATTGATCATCAACTCAGTGCTCTTCCCACTGCCAGTGATATACCATCTGCACTGGTGACCAGAGGGTCATAGGTTTGAAGCCTGTTAGGAGAACTCTAGTATGCCGACGTCATTTGTGATAAATTAGTCATTTCAAGGAATCAATGTCTTAAACCCACGCCAACATGGACTTTATCTCTCAGACTTTGGCTGATCATGCAATCTCCGCTCCCCAACGAATGTCTGCTGAAACAGGTGCCATATTCTTTTCCATTTGTTTATCAATAACTGCATGAGACCACACCAACATCGCAAAAGAGCAAGAATCAGAGGCTGGATTCAAATCCTCCAATGGTGATAAAATCTCTATGTTCATTTATCACAAGCCAAGAGGCACCTGAAAATAAATTGTGTGAGGTGAATGCACTCCTACATCATTTGAAGTGCACACTCGCTAATGGCGGCAATTGCTGTTATTTGTTCTGACCACATGAGCTTGGATATCAATGCCAGTGGGAATTTCTGCCAGTGGAGTGAGAGCTATAGCCATACCTCCAGCAGCTTTCAACTCTGCTCCAGTGAAAGATTTTTCATGTCTGTCTGTAGGAACAATGAGACCACCTTTACGAGCCCTCATTTGCGTTTTTCCTAACAGGTGGGTTATCTTCCTCCTTCAGTGGCCCAAGCCACAGCTGGCTGATTGCTTTTGGAACTATTGGAATTAAATGCATGGGTTTTTAAATAGTTCTTGGCTCTTATTTCTCTGGAGTGAACCTTTTGTCTTCTTGAGTGTCAGTGGTAACCCCCAGGTTGATACATGTATGTCGTTTCCTTTTGGGCTTAATAGTCACTACTTTCCTGGCCATCTTGGTGTGCTGGACGTAACTATGCCCTGAGACAATTCCAGCTTGCAGCCCGGAAAACTTTGTTGCCTGGGTTCTGGTTCGTGTGGTAAAAATAATTCATCAGACGTAAGGGTGGTTGTCATATGCCACCAACCTACCTGGAAACAGTCAGCCAAGCATTTCTTTTAACCCTTTGGTATTTGTACTCAGACAAGATTTCTGGTAAATGGCCCTGGAATTCCCAAAGGTATCCATAATGCTACCATGTTACTTAATACATGCTCTCGTGTTTGTTGAGGAATAATTGTGGTAGTTGGCCTTGGACTACGTTTTCGTAAGATATTTGTGGCCTTCCAGATGAAAAGTGTTCTTA
>BLFK01000343.1:949514-965195 GCA_014634185.1 Astreopora myriophthalma | reverse complement strand
GACTGCACAAGCACATAGAGCTTTGTCAACATTAAGGAAATAAACACCAACACTATTTGTTAATTATTTTCAAACATTTCATTCAATTCTCAAAAGCTTGTTACATAGGCATCTATTACCAAGCTCCTTAATCAAAACTTCTTGTGCCGGATTGATGTCAGAATGTGAATAATAACAAAGCATCTCTGAGTAATCAGTAAACAGCTCAGAGCAACTCCGAGTAATCAGTGAGCAGCTCAGAGTAACTCTGTGTAATTCATCATTATTTTTTCCTATCTTTTTCCTATACCACTCTTATTTGACCATTCTTGTTCACTCTTATTTGTTAATTGCGTAGAAGCCTGAAAAAATTCAGAACTTTAACGGGGTTTGAACCCGTGACCTCGCAATGCCGGTGCGACGCTCTAACCAACTGAGCTATGAAGCCACTGAAGCACTGAGCTATGAAGTTCCCAATGTCAGTAGCTTCCTTGTGTTTGTATCTATTCTTTGCACAGGAATGGCAAGGGTGTTAATTGCCTCAAACGTGTTGGATGCATTAAGCTCACACTTTAACACTAGTTGAACCCTGTGATAATATTCTTTTCTGATCTTTTCTTTCATCATCGAGTGTTGTATTCCATGACCCTCATTTATACCAAGGTATTTGTATGATTTTTCCATTTCTAGTTCTAGGATGGTAGTATCCAAGTCTAGCTTGATGTCAGTTGTTCTGGTCAACTTTCCTCTCGTAGTGGTTTTCCTACATTTGTCAAATGGAACGACTAAAATACTCAGACGTTTTGTAATACTTAGTCTAAACAGTGATTCGTAGTCATGTTGGTCATTTTCCTCCCACAAAGCTCGCCTCTGGCATTACTGCCCAGGCAGGAACATCTTTAGGCTTGCCCCTTGATGTTGGCATCAGCAATTTTTCCCCGCAACTAAAATAAGCTCCTCTTTGGAAACTCAGAGCGTTTGTAATATTTAGCCTAAACAGTGATTTGACTTTAATTTTAAATGTTACGCACAGGTAGACCACCAGAAAAACAAATATAGACAAGCCAAGTTTGTAAACAATCAAAACTGTACCAAAACTTTGAAAATATATCTGTTCTTTTTGTCGTACAGATGCATTTAACTCCTTTAAACAATGATAGTTTTGCCTAGATTAAAGATAAAAAGCAGCTTTCAATTGGCAAATTGGAAAACCTCAATGTTCAACATATGGTAAAAGTATTTTCAGCTTTTCTATCTTTTTTTTTTGAGGATTTGGCCGATGTGGTTCTCTTGTTTGAATTATACAGTTTCTCATGTGATTTGAAAACACTGCATTTATTCATTCATTTATTTCTTTGTTTGTTTGCTTATTTTTTAATTTATTTTCTTTTTGTAGTCTGTTGAATATGGAGGACATTCAGCACGTGTAACCTGTTTGGCTTGGTCCCCTGACTCACAACGTTTGGCCAGTGGAGGACTGGACACTAACATCCTTATTGTCAACATGGAAGAAAAGGGGGAGAAGATCTGCATTAGAGGTGATTGAAATGACAGAGTTTATCTGTATTTAGATTAAATTTGCAGCGTCAGTACCCGGCTATCTTTTCGACTATTTTCATAGGATGAAAAGTGATGTTTGTCTAATTGAGGCGTTGTTTTACAACAGCCTCGATTACAAAGCTTTGTATAGGAAAGAAAAATCGAGTTGTGTGTTAATACCGAAATCGCAGTTGTTTCACAATCAAATCAAGTTACAATGTTGCATTCGTTGCTGGGGGTCTGCTTTTCACACCGATCTGAATTGATTTTAACGAGATTTTCGCCTTCAGCATCCATCCTTTTGTGAAACAATGATTATGAAAACATGGCAATGAAAACATGAGCAGGCAACAAAACGGAACAAGTAATCTGAAATGTTTATTGCAAGACATTTTCAATGTGGTGGGGGGACCCCTCTTTACAATGACTGATGTATATATATTTAATGTACAACACTGCAAAACTTCCACTTTGGGAAAACTCTTTTGATTTTATTTCACCTAATTGTGAAACAAATAATCATCATCGAGAATTAAGCTTTGCAACATAGTGTCTTACCAAAATCAGATCACATAAGCATCTGAAAAAAAAAGTTGCATTCACTTCTGAGGGCATTTTCGTGCAAAACATACTCATTTTCATTCATATTGGATACCATTTCTTTATCCATTAGCATGTTTCAAGTGTGAGAAAATCGAACAATCAACTTTGATTTTTTGAGTGACACTTATTAACCTTTAGTGGTCTGCTCCCATCGTCAGTGATCGAGTTGCATGTGAAAAACAGGTTTTTTTTTTCACCAAAATCCTTGAAATTTACCGTTTTATACTAAAGAAGCATAATCGGTCGAGACGGATTATGCATCTCTAGTATAAAAAACAGCCATGGAAAGATGCATACCTATATATAGACAATAACATCAGTCTTAAAGTTTATTGTATGCAAAAACGAGGTTCTGGAGGTTATTTTTTTGTTTGTTGTTGTTGTTGTTGTTGTTGTTGTTGTTGTTAGCGGAGCAACCTTATCAGAAGTTTTGCAGAGACCCTGAAGTCTAGTTCCAGCAAGCTCTCTGCCAGTCCATTTGGCACTGCTCCCAGAGTGCCCACAACAACAGGAATGACCTTCGTTGGTACCTTCCATGTTGTGCTCAATCCTCTTCCAAGATCCCCGTATTTGTCGATCTTCTCTTTCTCCTACTTAAGCACACGTTAGGAACGGTGATGTCTATAATCCAGACCTTCTTTTCAGCCTTTTCTAATACAATTATCTCCGGCTGCCGATGCTCAATAACATGGTCCATCTGGATATTAAAATCCCAAAGAAGTTTCACTTCATCTGTCTCCACTACACCTTGCGCTTTATGATCATACCACTGCTCAGTACAGGGGACACCATACTTCTTGCACAAGCTCCAGTGCATTGCCCCTGCAACTTTGTCGTGCCTTGCTTTGTTTTCACTTTGGGCCAACTTGCTGCATTCACTAACCAGGTGTCCTACGGATTCATCTTTTGTCTTGCACATTCCACATATGGCTGACCCTTCTCGTTTCTCTATCTTGAGTTTCACTAGACCCGAGACTGCATCCGTTTGTCTTGGAAACTGTCAATGCATGGGGTTCTGTCTCCAGCTCTCCCTTCTAGCTTCTCTCTTTCTGCTTTTCAGCTCACTAGAAGATTCTTCAGTCCGAAAACTTACTACTTGCTCACTCGCCACCTTTTTCATCAGCTCCTCATCACACTCATGAATGTAGTTGGAGAGAGCTTCCTTCTTCCATTTCGATGCAGTCAGCTACACTCATCGGCTTTCTTGTCCTTCTATCAATTTCTTGAAGCTCACTCTTTGTCCAGTCTACAATACCCGCAGTATACCTCATGACTAACACCACCCATGTATTGATGGCAGTGACTGTATTACCACCATTATGCTTGGACCGAGAAGCCTTCTTGACACGGCTGACATACTCCTTGGTATTGGTATTGGTATTGGTATTGGTATTATTGTTATTCTGTAACAATATTTTTCCACACAAACACCTTTGTATTCTGTTTTGCTTGTTATTGATAATCGCCACTGTCATGCTCCTGCTACTTGATCTCTCTGCTGCATTTGACACTGTTGACCACGAAATACTGCTCAAAAGATTGACTTCTAAATTCTCGATATGTGGCACTGCACTCGATTGGTTGCACTCCTACCTTACTAACCGCACGCAAGTTGTCTTAATCGACAGGAGGAAGTCACAGTCTCGTGAGCTCAAATGTGGAGTACCTCAAGGCTCCGTCCTTGGGCCCATCCACCCTCTGCCTACTTTACACTGCTCCCCTTGCCGACATCCTTTGTTTCCACGACATGCAATTTCATTTCTACGCTGATGACACTCAGTTGTACATTTCTTTTTCTGCTAACGATGATCTGGAATTAACCAGCAGCATCGCTAAAATTGAGGAATGCTTATCCGATCTTGATAAGTGGATGTCTTTAAACAAGCTGAAACTAAACAAAGACAAAACTGAACTTCTTTACCTTTACTCAAAGCATAGTCCTCAACAGTCTTTACCTCCACTTAGTTTTGGATCTGATACAATCCAGCCGTCTCCATGTTCCAGACATATCGGTGTCCTCTTTGATACTACTACGTCAATGCTCCCTCATGTCAATTCTGTTTGTAAATTTCCCGTATAGGAAAATTGCTATCCACTAAAACCACTGAGACTCTAGTCCACGCCTTTGTAACCTCCAAGTTGGATCACTGTAACTCTCTTCTATACAGTGTTCGAAATATGTTATTAAAAAGCTTAAATCAGTACAGAATGCCGTGGCTCGACTGATTACAAGCTCTCGCAAGTCCAACCACATCAACCCTATTTTATTCGACCTACACTGGCTTCCAGTTTCCGAGCGAATTAAATTCAAAATAATTCTGCTCACCCACAAAGCTCTTCACCAGCAGTCTCCTATCTATATTCAAGATCTGATACGCCGTTATTCAACTTCAAGAACGCTCCGGTATGTTACGCACCCTTGGTATGGCTCTAGAGCTTTTGCTGTTCCGGCCCCTGAGCTGTGGAACAAACTACCTGATGACATCCGTTCTTGTGACAATTTAAATATTTTTAAACGTAAACCTAAGACTCATCTTTTTAAGAATTATTTTTAATATGTATGAATTCTTTTCTTATCCTTGTTAAGCGCCTAGAACTTAGACATCCGTTCTTGTGACAATTTAAATCTTTTCAACGTATACTTGACTCTTTTTTTTATTATTATTTTTAACATGTATGAATTCTTTTCCTATCTTTGTAAAGCGCTTAGAACAGGACTGGATAAGCGCTACATAAGTTGTTCTTGTTATTGTCATTGTCATTGTTATTGTTATTTGCAGTGACAAGTTTCAGGGGTCTGTTTCTCAAAAATCCTGAATTTTTTTGCACATATTTCGGGTGATATAAGTTCCTGTGTATCTTTAACAGGGTGTCAAGTGTGTCCTATCATCCTATAAAATCGTATATTTTTGGCATTGACCTTTAAAATAAAATCCTATGATTCTGCAAAATGTCCTATAAAAACCTATATTTCAAGTGTTAACACTTAAGCGGAGAAATAATTTTCTTTGAAGAAATTTTAGTTCTTGTTAAAGCTAACAAAGCTGAAAATGAACGTTTCGGTATCCATCAAGTATGCTGCTAAGCAGCTGAACATTCCTGAAACTGACATCACAAATGTATCAGATGATTGTAGGATATACTAACATGATGTGGAAGTTGAAGAACCGGATGAGAAAACCAGAGTGGATAATTACTGGAAAGACGTGTTCAAGCTCAAGACATCTCATAGACAAAGTGTCCATATCTGACAAATGTTCTAAACGCTGCTTTGGTGCTTCCACGTGAAAATGCTGATGTAGATGCAAATAATAGTCGTGACTGTGGAAAGGAACAGTCTAGGTTGAGATACAATTAGTGGGTTACGAGCTATGAAAGATATGGTAAAGTTTTCAGGTTCTCGACATCAAAGGCTAGAGAATAAACAATAAAATCCTTTCTGCTGCCAGATCGGCATTTTCTATCTACCAGAGAAAACTCGAGGGGGATAAGGAAGAAGAAGAAGAAGAAGAAGAAGAAGAAGAAGAAGAAAGAAAGAGAAAGGCAAAAGAAGGAGAGAGAGCTGAAGCTGCTCGAAGAAAACGAGAAATGGAGGCAATGAAAGCAAAACTAACCACTCTTCTTGCTAAATAAACATCCTTAAATGAGCAAGAAAGCAGCATTAGAGACAAATATTTTGGTGTTGGACATCTCCTCAAATGGAATTGTAAAGCTAAAGGACTAAATCATCGTAAATGACAAGGCAGCAATTACTGCTGCACAACTCATGATCGACACTGCCGCAAAGCAGACAGAGAAACTCACCAATGAGCTGGCTGAAGTTCGAGAAAAGCAAAGATGTGTGGAGATTCACAACCGTGAGCTTCTTGGCAGAGGTTTAGAGGAACCCTCTGAGAAAGAAACCAGACAAAATTCCCTTCCCAAGAAATCCAGTGACACTCCCAAGTCTTCAAATGAGAAGATGAGGAGGAAGCAGAAAAAATGATAAGAAAGAACTAGAGTAACAAGCTAGTGTTGTATCCTCAGAGATGACATGCAACACTGTCCACCGTTTTAAGGCATTAAACTTGGCACATTTTTTTTTCCACTCTGTTCTTTCATTATTGACTCGCCTCGTTATTACCTGCAACTCCTTCCGTACAATCTTGGACGGGTTTTTCACTGTATGCTGATAATAAAGCACTGATTTCATCGCTCCTCCACTTTGCACCCGGTGCCATTTTCGTAACTTGATCACATGTAGGCTTGGGAACCGGTGAAAACGTGTTCAGGCGAAGTGCCCATGCTCAAGTCGGTCCCTGAGTATCACCTCTGGAGGTGGTGCCCGTGCCCGAGCATAGTGCCCGAATTTCCCTTGGCACCATGAAAAATGGGCACCGAGTCTAAACGGACCTTAGATAACAAGTAC
The DNA here is from genome assembly GCA_014634185.1 of Astreopora myriophthalma. NCBI lineage: Eukaryota > Metazoa > Cnidaria > Anthozoa > Scleractinia > Acroporidae > Astreopora > Astreopora myriophthalma. The sequence continues at coordinate 958,666 of BLFK01000343.1, read as the reverse complement.
CAAAACCAGATTCAGTGACCAGCGACTTTCGTGAAAACATGGGATTCTTGGGGGTGTTGTCATGCGTTGTCATACGTATGTCAAGGCTTCCGCTTGACCGAGAGGAGACTAATGCGAACGCTGGGACAAAATAACGGCAAATTTCGCAGATTCAAAGAAATAAAATATTTGTGTTTTGTGGAAGCAGAAAAGTCTTTTCGCAGAAGTATATTAAGGTTCGTATGATAAAATATAATAATCGTTATGGACACTTGAACGATAGTTCATCGTCTGCTGGGTTTCTCCTGTATTTTCACGGAAGGCTACTGAGGAATTTACCCACCTACCAACTAAATGTACTGGCGTAGCATCAAATTGCCGCATATGCATCACACAAGGTCTTAGACACGGAGCCTTTTGCCGACGAGCGGTGGGCAAATTCGAGCAAGTAATTGCACAGGAAAAGTCAAGACATCCGAATGATTTTTTTAATGGCAAAAGATAGCAAATGTGAGCAACAATCAAGGAATAGATCGTTTTCACATGACGGCACGGCGGCCATATTGGTGAAGCTAAACAAAGAAATGGCGGCCATTTTGGTGTCCCAAAACTCCATTTTTATGCAAATATGTGCTTCTGTTTCAGTAAATCAATGGCCGCTGGTCACGTGAGTGAAAACAATCTTGAAGGTGGCCGCGTGATAAATCTGCTGAGTGAACAGAATTCCTCTGCACCCATGAAATTGACAACTGCATCCTCCCGAGAACTACTGTCAGTGTACTGTGACCAGAAAAAAAATTTACATCATTGCGCGCGCAACTCGCCTAAAAACATTCAATAAACAAACTCAAACGAAGACCGTATTACAAAATGTAATGGAAAAAGTACCTCACACCGGTTGGTTAGTGAAGTCGTTCAAATACGTTCGATTATTCATAGTATTGATACATTCAATGACAGTGAATAAAGTGAAGCAACTACCATACACTACCTTCTCCTACAGATTTCCGCTGTTCAGAGCGTTTCAAATAAGTGGTCTTCTAGTCGACTCAGCACTTCGGTATTTTACACTCCGACATCGAGATGATTCAAAGTATCGCACACCATTTCAAACTTGTGAAAATTGCATACGAACACTCCGATCCGCGCTCGAAACAACGGGTCGTGTTTACGCAAAACTTTGCCCCAGACCAAGGCGACATCGTTAAACGACACCAAAGCAAGACCAAAGTGTTTATCGGCAAACTGTACGGATTTCGCGAGATGCAAAATGAATACCTCAGTATATTGCTGCGATGTCTTCATCACCAAATGAGAGGGTGTGACTTCGAGCTTGATATTACAGTGGATACCATTGGCCAAAACATCAGACTAGCCAATCAGAACAAGCGTTGCAATGTGCGACTACGATGAACAAAACGGAGAATCGACGCAATCTTTACTACGGATGCCCCTGGCATCCGCGTAATTAAACTTGTTTATTGTTATGGTTAGGATTAGGGCTCCTGGTTATGGTCTCGTGTTTTTTTGCTCTTTTGTTTTGTTTGTTTTAAGTCATCGGTGAGTTTCACAGGATTTTACCCCGAGGATGAACTGTAAGTAAAACCTCCTCCTCAGACTCGCTCATCTCGGCCAACTTTGCAGTGAAGGCGTGAAAAAAGTAGTTGTAAAGTTGTCAGTACTTTTCAACATTGTCAAAATCTCAAGTCATTCTTTCGGAATCTTAAATGTATCGTCAACCTTGTTTGTGAATGCAAATCAGTAAACAGGGCAGGATGTAGCACGAAGAACCTTTAGTTTGCAAATGTTAAACTTGCCTTCGTAATAATTGCCATAATTGCCATCTTGTTCTTCTTGAGTACGGATGGATGGCAGGTGAAACATTCTGTTTGTCATCTGTCCGTCCACAGCAGGGTCTGTGGCCTCTTCAACGTCCAAAGATTGCTTCTCTATGAAACGACGTAGAGTTTTCATCACTTCTCTGACTCTGTGCATAGGGTCATGTTTTAGACGTTCAAACCAGTGAAGATAATGCAAGTGCAACTTTCTCCTGAACTTGGGTAGGAACATTGAAAGCATTCGCCTCAGTCACTGCTTCAGACGCCCCCTCTTTCAAGAACTTGTCTACTTTTTTGTCATAGCATTGCCTAAGAGATTCTTTGACTTCTTGGCACAGTGTTTCTTCTTCTTGTTCTTCCTGTTCTTCTTCTTGTTCTCCTTCTCCTTCTCCCCCTTCTCCTTCCGTTCTGCGTCTGCTTCTCCTCCTAGGATCGGGTGGAACTCCCTGAAATCCATTGTTTTGCTTCCCTCTTGTTCTTTGTCTACGTTCCTCGTGCAACCTTGCTTCTCATGCCGGTTTCTGTTGTAACTTCGACTCAACGGTTTTTGTCAGAGATGTGCTATACATTCACCCCCGAGGCTTGCTCAAAATGAGCATCACAAGTTCAAGGTCGATTTTTATGTACACTTTGAATAACACATTTGGAGCAACTCATTTTGAAACCGGGTCACTCATATTTAAGGAGTTACTCTGAACAAGTCAGTTCTTGTTCTCCTTGGTTAGGGATCGACTGTGGTACAGGCACCCTGTTGAAAGAGAACAACTCATCGACACACATCCCTCAGACTTGTCCATAATGCACCACTTTTCTGGGACAAAACCAATGCGCGTCGATCTTTGAGGGAGATCTTACGTTTCCCACTTCACAAAAACACTTTTTTATGCCTTCGTAGACTGGCTGTCAGTGGAGAAGGGGCATGAATGGGCTTTCGCAGCAAATTCAACACTAATTTGCTGACAGCGTTGATGTGGTCGGCACTGGTGTATTGCAGAAAATCACGACGTGTCTGGTCTTGGGCGTCTTGCAACACACTTTACACAAATTGGGAGATTTTTTGGTCAATTTTTTTAAGATGGAAAGTGAAAAACAAGTGGCGACTGTTGTTTGACCCTCTCGGAGACGACATGGCGGAAGTGTTTTCTTTAAGATGTTTTAAATAAAGATTACAGGGATTACAAGTACGCCAAAAATTGATCCATGACTCTAAAAAATTCGTGCAGGGAGTCATTTTGACTCAATATAAAGTGCGGAAAAATTCTGCAGAATTTTATTTTCTGCCAGCCAAAATATTAAAAATTGTTAGATTCCTACTAGTAATGAAATGGTATGAAAATGGCGTCTTCGTCCTCGAAAAAGACATCACAGCAGGCTCCCAAAAGGAAATTTCGCACGTAATGGCAAAAAGAATTTATTTGGCCTCTCTTTGATGAAGAAGAGCAAAAGATGTTCAGCTCATTGTGTGAAGAAGCGAAAAGAAAGAATAAATTGGCAAAGGTGTCCCGAAGTTGTACGGCACACAAAAGCACTCACAATTCCCGGGTTTAATAAACAAAATGAAACAAAATTTACAAAATGACTGATCTCACGATTCTCGTGTTTTTTGCGTTGTCTCCTCAATACTTCTGTCTCCTATATCAATCAATCATCTGAATACTAAATGTGACATCCGGTTGTAACGTTAGGCAGTCACGATAGTTCCGGTCAAAGGATGGTTGTATTAACTTTCAGCATTCTTCCTTGTTGAAACATTTTCTAATTTCAGATTACAGAGCACATTTAATATGCCTTTGTATAGGGAGAAGAAACTACCGGTAAATGAAATTTGGCGTATTTGCAACTCTATCAACACTTAAGTTTTTCTTTTTTTTTTTTTTTCAATTCTCCTTGACTTCACATTTTCAAAAATGACACCAAAATTTGTGGAGTCAAAGTGACCCCAACGGGAAGGAGAAATTTGTAAATCCAGTGCGGTTTAAGCTTGTGTTGAACACGGCAGAGTGCATGTTTTTATTTAGGCGGTAAAGTAGCACGTACTTTTGCCACCTATGTTCTCTTGTTATTTGGGTGAAATAAACTCGCGAGTGCCAAGTAAGTCAATGATCGCTAGCTGAACCCTGCGGCACTCGTGTGCCAGTTCCCATCGTATTGTATGAACTAAAAAACCCTCCTTGACGCGTACATAAATTGTAAATAGTTGTAATATATTTGAAGAGTCGCCTTGAACCATCATGCATCGCCCAGAATGCTATTGTCTTTCGCGACATGAACTTGCAGTGCATAATTTTAGAACGGGCGGCATAAGCAATTTGCATATCCACGACGTGTCGGCTGTGATTGGTTGACAAATTTAGCTTTGGGAATACTCGACTCTCTACGCAGATTTCAACGCCAGTCAATCAAACCGTTCAATGTGTGAAGTGAATCCAAAGGTGAGATAAAGTTAACAATAGCGCTCTAATGAAGGCGGGCGGCACTGTTCTTTGCAAAGGATTTTATAACCGAATTCGTGCGCAGCAATAGCTTTTACAACATGTCTGTTGGCTAAAACAGATTTTACATTGCGCATTTCTACTTATAAGTAAGCGCGCGCTCTTTAGCTCAGCTTTTTCAAATTATGAAATTTTTGCTCATTCATGCTTCGTTCGACAGAGCTCTTTGACAGGCGAACGGTAAACGCAGTCCTGGCCAAAACCATCTATTGAAAACTGGGGTGCACAAAACCATGAAATGAATAGAGTAAAAAAGATGGCGCGTGCTTGGGTTCGGAGTAGTTTTTTTTCATTTTGCTCCGAATGTGTTCCGAATCGAAGCTATAATTATGTGAGGTTCGCGGCATTCCTGCGGCTGTTGAGCGCAAAATGGAACTTCCCTTTGACCCCACAGAATGTGTAAGGAAAAAACATTATCTGAAATAGACCACGTGGTTTTGAAAGCGGGGCCGAGAGAGCAAACGTTGCCTTCAGTAGGTGTCATCGCAAAGAGAATCGAAACTTTTTTCTGGACTTTTTGCACAAGTAAACTTGAGACAAAGTATTTGGTGCGACTCGGCTTAAGCCAACAAAACGTCCTCAGGGATTATGCGCTGTTGTATTTTATGGTAATCAGTATTTAAATTTCGATCCTTATAAATCACAACAAATAAAAGGTCGAACTCATTCAGTCATTAAGTTGTTTGAAGCTCGTTGGAAATCAACATGTCCAAGCGTTCGAGACACCCTTCTGGTTTTTACGCATCATTGCTAAGTGATGATCGCGATCAGAGCTACAACTTAAAATATTGTCCCAAGATGAAACCTGCTGTCATGGGTATCTACGAAGTCGAGCGTATTGTCGCGAAACGATTGGTCGGGGGCAAGCCAGAGTTCTTTATTCAGTGGAAGAACTACTGTCCATCAGAAAACACATGGGAACCAGCCGAACATCTGTCACAGGAGCTTATTACCGCCTTCATTTAATACTTACACCCAAAAATTTCCGCCAGTGGCGGAAATTTTTGGGTGTAAGTATTAAATGATGCAGCTTCTCCTAATAAAAGTGGATGACGAACAAAATGTACTGGTATCAACATGAAAGCCCAAAAAGAACAGAAATGAGACATGATTATGCCGATGCATCTTAATTTCTGAAAAGTTCCAAATAGAATGGTGCCTACCATGTGACGTTCCAACTGGAATTTCCAGGTGTCCCGTGTAAATGGTATCCCTGGACTCCCAGACATACCTTGCCCATATGAAATATCCCCTTGTTGCCTTAAAATAACCCTTACTTATTCTCGGCCAAAATAATAATCATCATCATGATATTAGCGATAATCATAATCACAGTGAAAGCCCGCCAAATTTGCATAACGTGGCTGGGTACTGATGTTGAGTTTCTTGTGGGTAAAGAACTTCCTGAAGCTTGCCGAAGCTGGATGAAAAAAGGGAAAATATGTGTAAAGGTCCCGGAATAAGCCATATAAAAATGAAATAGCCATTTTGCGTGTTCAGTAGCTAGTGTTTCTCACGTTGTGTGAAAACGGGACATAACAAGCACAACACGAGCTCTCATGTTCGTCCAATGACAACACCTATTCTCGATTCCATTCACAGCGCCCGGTTATAAGAGAGAGCACGGGACTAGTGAAACCCTCGTCCCATGTATACCGTGCTTGTGCTTGCTTAAGAATTCGTTTTTACTTGACATGAATATCTCGTGCTTGCGCTTGTGCTTGCGTTGCTAGTGAAAACCAGGCTTAAGTTGTCTGATCGTGTAGATATGTCTGTTAGTAAGACCGGGTTTAGTACCACAATTTTTTACTTTTGAGTAGTGCGGCAACGACGCCAACCTATTACTTTGACCAGTAAAGATGCGTTGCACATAGTGCACATGTGGATTGTTATCGTTTTCACGAAAGGCTAATTAATAATATCTGATAATTGCCTTTTGGTTCTGTGACTCTGGTTTCCAGGGTCGCAGCATCTAACATTCGGTGAAAGAACCTGTACACCTCTAGGACCTTTCTTAAAACCTTAGGTGGTCAGAGAAGCTACGTCATCTTGAAACAGTATATCTCTGGAGTTTCGAAACTTTCACAGATCACGACAAGAGCTTTAGAAAGAAAGCACTTTTCTTACACTCTGTATTTGTCCTCTTTCAGGCGCTCATCCTCAAGGGGTGGTATCTCGTGTAACTTGGTTGGACAATAACCGCGTGGCTAGTGTTGGACACGACTGTTGCATTCGCTTTTGGACTGTGCCTTAAGAGTGGACATCGATCTTCTGTCATCTCTTCTGCATCTCATATAATTATTTGCAAAGCCTCTATGGTTATTAACTTTAAGCTATGGTATGTTACCACGTTGGAATTCAGGGGTCGCAGCTCCTAAGAAAGTATTTCATCCGGAAATTCCATTGCGTTGGTAATCCCCTCAAAAGTTTTAACTGGTTTGCTACGCGAGGAAGCCCGTGAGCCGTAACTGTTACCCAGGAGTTGAGATTGGCGGTACCCGAAATCCCCTTTTTTTCCTTCGCTTTTTTAAAATAAATTTAGATGAGGGTGCTTCAGTTGTTTGTGAGAAAGGTTACTGTAATTTTGTAAACACAAAGATGTTGAAGTCACCTTTTGTGCGAAATAAAAATTGTAGCATTGTCATCTTTGAATTTAATACCATTGTCGAACTAGAAGAGTCCGTTCATTCGATTTGAAGCCCCTGTCGTGCAAGAACCCTCGTTTCCTTTCCTTTTCTTTGCATTTTTTTTTTAATCTCGCGCACTCTAAACATGCTGTCCCTTTGGTTCACTTGGCCGTTCTGTCAAGACGGCAACCGCAAGTGAGTGCGTCAGTTCTGGCATTCAAGACCAACGATAGATGTCTTAAAAGGTTAAAGGCTTCTTGATGGTTGTTGTTCCGGTTGTATAAAGTTTAAAGTCGCCCCAGACTGTAAAAAAAGTGGGGCTGTCTGCGGACTGTCAATCATTCGAGCGCTCCATCAACGAGCTCGGTCACCTGACAAACCAATTTTATGCGATAGCGATAACATCAAGGAAACTCGGATCGTCGAATTGACTTCGGTGTTCACACCTAAAAATGTTACAATACGCATTGATTTGATTCAAAATTGGGAAACCGATGCTTGACAACTTTTTGCGATGCTATATCGATGACATTCCGTCGGCAGTGTTGTACAATGAAAAGAAAGTTGCTGGCCGAATGTGGCAGATTGGTCCCATAATACAACCGGGTGTGACGTACACTAAAGGACAGGTAATCGTTTCCGGTCTCTTGGAGAATATTCTAATAGATGCTTTTCCCCACTTGATGCGACGTTGGCCCGATAGCCTAGTGGTCATCGAGTAACCGTTTCCGGTCAAGTAAAGAAGATACCCTCCTCTGATGCAGGAGAGCCCGGGTTCCCAGTGCGTACACTCCTATAGAAGTTCCTTTAAAAAGACTGCTCAAACTTCGTCGATAGTAATCGATAATTGATTGGAAAATAGCGACACAGAAAAGGCAAGAGCCCATACTCTAGCCTCTCTTTTAGCCGATTTGAGAAAGGATATTAGGCATCTTTGATTTTATGGTAGAAGGCCGATAGGAAATAGTAGGCGGCCCTGGAAACTGTTCAGTGTCAGAAGACTCCACAGCGATAGCGATAACATCAATACAATCTTGGACAAAATAAATCGAAAATTAAGACCCCCCCCCCCTCCCCCCAAATATCAAGGATAAAAAAATGTCGGATTTTGGCCTTCGCGCGACTTCATCTTTGATTTTGGGGGCAGGGGGTTTTCTGTTTCATTTTATTTTGTCCGAGATTGTACTTTCGAGTTGTGCAAGAATTAAATAACAGAGTCGAGGTTAAGCGGAAAATAATCCCCTGAACCTCGTCTCTGTTCTTTTCTTCTTTGCACGACTCGAAACAAGGCTCTTTTATTTTCATCCTTGTTCTTAGTGTTCATTGTTCCTGTGCCCCATGTTACTACTTTCGTTCCCTTGGAATGGCCCAGGAATTTTGAGAAACTATCATTAATATAACGCATTCTCATGCTCCGGAGTCGGGGTAGCTTGGCCAGAGTGGCTGGGCCATATCCCGCAGATGATGATGACAGTCAGATATTCAAGTAGAATTGACATCAGCTCCCTATCTTTCCAGTTTCCATTTTGTAGACCATATCACACACCAGTGCGAAAGAATGGTTACTTCCTTACTAAGTTAGTGTTTCTTTTACAAGAGATGTATTTCAAGGAGATGGACCTGTAATTTTAGGGCAAAGATTTATGCTCTCTCCTGTATACTGGGGAGACAATTGCCTTTTCCATTCACCAGGAGGGATTCGAAGACATCTCCGGCACCCAGAGGGTGGAAGGGGGCAGGGTTTTCAGATCGCTGCATCTCAACGAAGCTCCAGAAAGCCTTTCCATCACTTCGTTTAAGGGAGCCACCCATAACATCTGTAGCGCCGTATAAATGGACGTAAAAATCTATTGTTTTGACGTGTTAATTGTAAATTTATTCATAAAAGTAGTATAAGTTCCAGATCTAGATGTAATTTTTAGTCTTTCCAGTTGAAGTAAGTTCATGCGTCGTTTTTGCGAGCAGAATAACATGGACTCGACGAAATTTTACAATTTTATACCACAGTTCTGTAAGTATTCGTCTTGTTTGTTTGTACATCTTCAGCGTTGTATTTCATGTAAACGTCGCTCTGTAACTTTGTAAATTTCGTTTATCCCTTCAGTTGAATCGCACATTGATGTAAACAACAACGAATTCAAGCTGTGGCATTAGTCTTTTTCTATTTAACTGTGGCGGCCACAGCGGTCCACATGATTATTCACGTATACGTATTA
>BLFK01000343.1:924146-946646 GCA_014634185.1 Astreopora myriophthalma | reverse complement strand
AAGCCGCGTAGTCTATTACATATTTAACAGTCTTTTTTAATAATATTCACTGGAAATGTCAAAAATTGGCCGTTTTGTCACTCAAACTAACTCAAATTAGCATTCTCGCAGTGATCGACCAAGTGAGCGGAAGTCGACGGATCATTTCAATCATCTTGTAAGACATATCGATGACTCATCTGGTTTAGGTCGATGTTATCTAGTGCTTTCCGTTCCGCAAAGGCATACAATATGCACTCGAAAAGCCACCACAGTCCAATCTCGAAAGCCGTTGTGATGATGAAAAGAGATGTTTTAGCGGTTTTACCGACGGGTTTTGACAAGTCACTCATATACCAAAGATTTGGGTTTCATCTTCGATTTCTTGAGAAGTGAAATGGGACGATCATCAGAAATCAAGGGTTTTCATCAGCAGCGACAAATTTTTGTGTTTACAATTTTAGATGGAGTTTTCTGTGCCATATTCGTTTAAAATTCGCGCTCAGCTGTTCTGATTTTGTTTACAAGCAATTTTACTTCCGGTAGCTTACGCATGAGCAGTTTGATAATCGAGTAGACAATCAACGTAGTTCTCATTCTCGTTCCCAGAGCCGCGATCCTTTTGGCCAGCGCTACGGATCAAAGGCTCTGGCCGTCCGCAAATCCCGGACTTCCGATCGTTCTGCGCAGGCTTGGAGCAGATCTAAAATGGCTGACCGAGCAGATGTCGATCTTTTCCATGATGTGGTAAATTTTGGTTTGGAAATTCTCGGCGAACCTAAAATTGAAGAAGAAGCAGTATGAAGTTCTAAAGTGTGTAGCTCTTGAAAATAAGGATGTTTTAGCAGTTCTGCCAACTGGATATGGCAAATCTTTAATTTATCAGCTCAAGGTTTGATTTCCTTGAATTTGGAGGGAACCCACGGAGAAAAAGTCTACCGTTCTAGTGATTTCACCGCTTAATGCACTTATTCGTGATCAGATGGTGAAAATGAGGGAAGGTGGCTTGAGTGAGTGTGTTTTAAAAGGCGGAAGAGGATGATGGCGAAGAAACATCACTTGTGTCTGTGCCATTAGAAATGTTAAGGAAAGAACAGTTTGAGCTGATCTTTGCACATCCCGAAGTGATGATGGACAATAAAAATGTTTCAAAAGTGCTCAAGTCCCCAGCATTTAAAGACAGACTTAAGAGTGAAAGCTATTGTGGTAGATGAAGCGCATCTTGTGGTTGATTGGTATGTTGAGAGAAGCTCTAGTTCTTCATGTCGTTACATGTACATATACAATAATGATCCCGAGTGTAATATTTACTGAGAGGAATGGGTTGAACTTCCTCATTAAGGAAGATATATTTTCAAACAATTAAGAGCCTTCACCATAAGTAGACTTCACTCTCACTTGTGGGATAATGACGGTTTCACAATTTTTATACAAGTGGTGATTTGTATTAAATTAAATGAAGGAGAGACAATTAAACTTGAGTACACATTCTTTAATCTGTGTAGAGAACCAACTTCACTGTCTGGATCAAACACCTTAACTTCACATGCGTTTATTAACGTCGAAATTATGCCCAATCTGGGTACACACAAGTAAACGATTCACTGAAATAAAAATACAATAGAACACACTGAAATCAAAGTAAAACCGGCAAAAGACCTGAACTGCTTACAAACAAACACACACGAACAAAATAACTTACAAGTTTTTCGTGTCTGATCCACAATCGAAAACTTCAAAACACGAACACAAAAACATCCTGTGAGCTCTATTGAAAAATCAACAAGTGCGGTCCAATGCGGTCAGCGGTGCACTCAATAAACTCAGCAAATGCTAACAATCTGTATATGTTTTCTAATTAATGTTGGCTTGTGAAAGCAAATATTTATATTAACATTTATAAATGCATACTTAATGAGTTTTGGGTACATTGCAAATATTAGCTGAATCCAATGATAACATTAACATTTATAAAAGCCTTTGTATTGAAAAAAGATCACAGCTCTGGGGATAATAGTGACACATTCTAAAATAATTTGTAATTTCTTATTGAACTTATTGTTGAGGAGGAAATGTTTATTCTCAACCATTCAGATGCAATATTGTCAAAAATTCATTCATAAACATTTTTCTGTGGCCATCTCTGGTATTTTTGTCTGTTTACATTTTTGTCTGTTTACATTTTTGTCTGTTTACATTTGTGGAAACACACTGTCCACCCATTCAAGTAGATATATTTTAGCAACTTATAATATAAGCCGACAAATTTCGGAGATTTGATTGGTTGATAGTATCGCCGTTTCCACGTAATAGTGGTATAACAGCAAAAATGGTATAACAGAACTGCTATAACACCAAGAATTTCTCGGCTTCCATTATAAACAAATAATAGCATGACTTGTACGTGGTATTTGGCAATACCGCCTCATGATATTTCAAAATTCTCAAAATACCACTCGCCGCTTCACGGCTCGTGGTATTTTGGACAATTTTGAAATATCACGAGGGGGTATTATTGCCAAATACCATTACAGGTCATGCTATTACCTATACTTATCCATATTGGAGTTCCATTCACCATGGAAGAGTATTTTCAAGAGGCTGGTAGGGCAGAAAGAGATGGGCTCCCAGCAAAAGTTCATGTCTTTTACAAGAGCTATGACATCTCACAGGGCAAAAAGCAACTTTCAGAAGTTATGCGTAATTTATGTTCAGAGCAAGAAGTGCAAACGGGAAATCATTTTAAATTACTTTGGGTTTAAAGTCCTAAAGAGAAATGGCCCTCTCCATGAATGTTGTGATTTTCATGAAGAACAATGTGACTGTGACGACTGCATAATTTTGACATTTTCAACCATTTTTGAAGAATCCACTTTTCAGTGTGACTTAGCAGTTACTATTGAGGATAGCTTAAATGTTGGGCCTGGTTTCAAAACATTGGACCTTGACACTGAAGCCAGATTAAGAGAGGAACTTGATTTTTTTCGCTTATCCCTACCTGGCAGTGGAAGATCTCCAGTTGGCAGCAGCGGTCTGAGCAGTGGCATAACCGTAGATCTTCTCGACAAAGTTGTTAAGAATGTGCATTTATTAACTTCAGTAGAAAAAATTGAGGAATCACTTCCCGTTTACAGCCGAGGAAATGCCACTGCAATTTGGGAGATTGTCCAGAAATACATTTTAGCTTTTTTCTGGCTTTATGTGTTGTTCAATATTAATTATTGTTTAGCTTGTGTCAATTAGTATATAAGACAATAAAAGATGACTCAGTTGTCCTTGTCAAGTAACACAACATGACGGTCTCTGCATTAATCCTTTTGAAACAACACAACAGCAATATTATATCTTCATATCTGATAAATCGAAATTTGGGAAAAGCTTGTACTATTTAGCTCAATGTATTAATAATGTTATAATTAACATTTAACTATGTAGTTCAAGGGCTTTCTATTCCCTCAGTCTTGCAACATCCTCAATTTTCCTCTCATTTTTTTTAACAGTATAATTCATATTTATTTACAAGCTGCAACTATGGTGAGCTGACCAATTCACATGTATGGGCAACCTTTGTGAATAAATTTATCGATGTAGATACCAGGGTAAAACATGTACACCAAGTTTCACTCTCATTAAGTTTACCAGTGCTGGATTTCGAAGACCAGAATTTGACAGGATTTCAACACTCTTTGATCGTTGAATAATTTTCTTAACAGGGGCAATTCCTGGAGGAAGTTTTCTTTGTGTTGTAACACTTGTTGGTAAGTCATCCACCATGTGTTCTGTGGGTCCTGCTGGTAAAATTGTAAGTAGATGAGTCACATCTGGTGTGCTGATTGCTGATGCAATTATTGACTGCCCTTCCGCTCCCTAATGTATAAGAATATAATTATGGTATATATATTATGATGTTAAAAACGTACAGTAGTTATGCATCAGTCAATTCCAACAATGCCCCACTGTTATTGCCCAGAGGGGGGGGGGGGGATGGGCACAGCTGGAATTGACTGGCGCAACAATTATCCAGGTGAGAAATATACACTCAACTTTATGGTCCAATTCCTTGGTTGATCACTTCAAGGCAACTGAAAGAAACTAATAATTTCTCTTCTATTTCTGTATAACATAATGAAATTACCATTAATTGCCTGCATCCTTTTTATCACATAAATTTTACATCACATTGAACATCACCAAACTGCAAATAGTTTAATCTACTTTAAAAATTGCTCTATCTTAATGCATGATGTCAATAACGAAGTCGTGCCATCTAACATTTCTGCTCTCTTTACACCCATTGAGGGATGCTCATCATTATAACACACGTTCTTCTACCGCTGGTAATTTCTATATAAACTACTCTCGACTGAATCACCACAAGAACTCTTTTTCCTCTATGGGCGCAAAAATTTGGAACTGTATTCCTGATGTTTTGAGACAGCTCCCAAAATATAGATTCAAGAAAAAAATTCAAATTTCAAATCTTTCTAAACCAGGATTCTTATCCTGATATTGATACATTAATAAAAGAAATGACAAGAATCTAGATTTCGTTAAAATAAAGAGTAGTTTGAGCTCTTCCTGTTTTCTAATTATGTGTTTGTGGCTTCGTAATTAGTATATTATATTTTGTATTCATTTTTGTAATAAATATCTGTATTTTTGTAACTATTATTTATCTTTTGTCATTAGAATAATATTGTTAATATGTAATTGACACGTTTCTCATTCTACCTGCCTCGATTAGCTTTGCTATTTTGCAGGTAGTCTTCATTTATAAGTTAAATTGTGAATATATAAATAAAGATGTTTACTGTTTACTGTTTACTGAGTGCACTTATTAGCACCTCAAGGGATAATAACAGTTCATAAACTTCTATTCTTACAATGGGAAACGTTTTTCAAATGATCCTAAATTAATTCCCTCTAGGAAAAAAACAACAAGTTTACTAATAAAGAATATCCAGGAGTAGTAAGGGGGGTCACTTGGGCTCCTAAGCCCTCTGATTGGTCGAGAGCAGGTATGCTACTACGAGGAGGCCCATATATGGGCATGCGGAGGTCTGGAGAGAGTCCAAATCACGCACTGTGCACGTGCAATGACGTCATGGTCCAAAGGGCAATCCCGAAAAACCGCCGAGAAAAAGCCGAAGACGAGCCGAGAACGACCCGAGGACAAGCCGAGGGGTCCCGAATCCCGAACATCACGCTCCCGAGGAAATAAAACACATTTTTTTCAATGAATAAAAGCGAATTTTAAAAAAACGACAACCTATGTACACGCGGGAACGTCGGGGGACTCTGACCGAGTCCCCGTCCCTGGATTTTTTTAAAAAACAACCATTTACATTTCTTTTCCTCATGGGTCCTCCTCTTCGTCCGTGTACGGGGGCGTCTCGAGCAGGACGACCCCAGACGTGCCGTCGTTCGAGGACAGTTCGTCGTCTGCATCGTCGGCACTGGTGGCGGGTGTGTCGTCCTCCGTCTGTGTCTCCGCGTCAGTCACGCTGGCCATGTCCCCACTCTCGCTCACGGTGTCCCCACTTTCACTGGGTGTGTCTGAGGGGAGGGCGCTGGCCAGGGCCGGGTCCAGGCTCATCAGGAGGGCGCGGCAATGGGGGCAGGACCAGTGCCGTCGGTTATGGTCGCCATACTGGGCCAAGCAGAACCTCATCAAGCAGAGGACGTGGAGCCACTGGCGGCAACAGCAGGTTCTGGCCGGTTTCCACAGCCGGACGGGCGGGGTGCCGGTGTCGATGGCGCGCTTGTTGACGGGCGCCATGCGGGCCATCAATTGTAGCGTGGGTACATACGGGACTGTATGATAAAGGCACACCAGACAGGGTTCTTGCTGGGCAGCCGCCATGTTCGTTTGGGAGGGGCACGAGTGGGGTGCTCTCTTATACAGGGTTGGCAAGGCACGTGACCCGACCCGAGCCGACCAATCAGACCCTCTTTTTTAAAAAAAACCCCTGGAGGGGGATAGGGGGGTATCCCCCCAACAGACCCCTCTCCAGAACGTGGGACACCTCTGGGCTCCCATTGGCCAAGACGAACTCGATAAAAGGGCGGAGGCCCGAGAGACGCCCCCATTCCGAAAACATGGAGAGTTGGTGGGACGTGCTTCCCCCCGAACTGCAAGAGATCATTTTAAATATGCGAGCCCGGTCCGAGCACCGTGAAAAGATGCAACTGGTGATCCGAGAGCTGAACGGCCTCACCGTGTGCCCCTACAAGAGGTTGGCTCTGGTTCCGTACACCAACCCGCCCAGCCATGCTGACCCCGGGTTGATTCGCTGTACCCGGTGCCTGATGTTCCACATGCTCGGGAGCCGCTGGCCATACATGGCGCCGCTGCCGCCCATCCTGGACGTGCCCTACATCGTCGACGACCCGGACCGTTTTCCTCAGTGACTCAGCCCCACCCTCAGACCTGGACCGTCCCCGGACAAGCCTCGGGGGTCTCTTCAGACCCCCACACCTTACATGCTAGGAAAGGCATGACCACACAGTTATGAATCACAACAAATTTAATAAGTTTTCTATGTACAATCAATCAAGGGTGGGCCAAACGCTGCGCCCGTTCGACGTTGACAAAACGCATGTCTCTCTTTCGTCCCAGGGCCCCGCCTCCACTGTACGAAATGATAACACTCCACCCTGGGGCAATGATGGCGGTCGGGATCGTCGTGGTGGCCACAGGTCGCCACGGTGGTCAACCGCGTCAGGTCGTCGAACTTGGGGCACGCATACCGCTCCAGATCAAAGTAGGGAAAGTCCAGACTTTTCAGCAAATCCTTCTCGTAATGACCCCCCTTGAAAGCCATGCGAGGTCGGTCGGGCGTCTTGAAACGTTCGCACAAGGTCTTGAGGTCTTCGGGCAACTTGCTCAAGGGGGCCGCGTGTTCGCTCTCGTGGGCGTAGAACGGTAGGCCGTGCACGCGTTCTCGCACGACCCGAGCGGTCTTGCGATCGGCCACGTCCAGGCAACGCCAGAGGTACGCGTGAGCGTAATGTTTGGACCCGTGATGGTCGCCGGTCCAATCACACCACCCTAGTTCCCACGGGACGAACGTGGCCCAACGGTCTTGTTTCTGCACATGCACGCTGTACCCGTCCAGGTCGACGACCAAGCACACCTCGTTCAAGCAAGTTCGATCCATGACTGACGGACCAAGGTCCGACCGCTTTCTTATGTACATAGTCCGCGTGCGCCCACGCACGCACTCACCGCATCTTTTTCCACTGGTCCTCGGGCGCCGGCCAGATCGTGTGGAGGACCCCGTTCTCGGGCGTGGGTGGCGTCTTGTGGATGATCGTGGGTGGGGACTGCAGGGGTCGACGCCACCCAACGGAGCCGGAGCCGAAGCCGGAGCCGGTGGGTCGAACAGGGCCACGCGTTGCCACATCACTTGAGGGGTCCACGGACGGTCCACCCACTGGAAGAAGTTGACCCTCCATCGTCCGAGCGACGGCACGTCAGAAAACCGCGTCCTCGGTTGGGCGTGTCGCGCTGCACCACGGCCACGCGGGCGGGGAAGCCGCAGTAGCAGAAGAAGGGGCCTGTCTGGATGTCGGGATGCACGGCCCCTTCCAAAGCCTGGAGCAATGCGGGAGCCTTGTCGAGGCCCACCCACACGGGACACTGCTTGTGCACACATTGCACGTACCGCCAACCTTTGCGCG
Source organism: Astreopora myriophthalma (assembly GCA_014634185.1). Lineage (NCBI taxonomy): Eukaryota > Metazoa > Cnidaria > Anthozoa > Scleractinia > Acroporidae > Astreopora > Astreopora myriophthalma. Next base: position 938,984 of record BLFK01000343.1, on the reverse strand, counting down.
AGACGTCGTGGTGGAGCGGCAAAGCGTGGAGGGGGCACGTCAGCACCGGTGGGGGCGGCACAGAGTCTGCTTCCTTCTTCTCTTGAGGGGCAGGAAAGCCGCCATAGTACGCTTCGTCGGGCGTCGAGCCAGCCGACCCTTCCTCCAACACTTCCACCTTGTCTTGGGTCTGCATTCTGACCGGGGCCCACGGTATTTGCTCCTGGTTGGGTGGTTCCGGACACGTGCGGCACAGCACCCACTCCGTCGGCGTGTCGGGCGGTGACGGAACCTTCTCCGGGACCACGGGTGGAGGCGTGGGCAATGGTGGCGGCAACGGGTCCGGTTCGAGCTCGGGGGAGGGAGGCTGGCAAACAGTTCCTCCAAGGTCTTCGGCTCGGGCGTGTTCAGTGTAGGCTGCTCGGGTTCGGGGGTAGGCACGAGCGCCGGGCGAGTCCTCTTGCGCGGGGGCGGGCCGACCGCATCCCGGGGCGTGGTGTCCTGTTCCAAGCGGGCACTCAACTCGAGATGTTGACCGCCTTGGGCGCGGCGTTCGGCAGCCGCTTTTTGGCGGGCTTTCTGACGGGCACTGGGCGGTTTCTGACGGCGCATCAAAGAATCCGTGCGCGCCCCCAACAGGTGATCCATCTTTTTGGGTGGGGTCTTCTTCTTCTTCTGGGTCTTCTCAGACCACGGGTATTTGGCCGGAGACAGAGTGCCATACTCCCACGAGATCATGTTGCTAAACTGTGTCGAGACCCTCGAATGAGGCCGAGTGAGCGGGGTCCACACTCTTATACCTGCGATCCACGCCCGACAAGCACGACGGGATGACCTCATCGTCGTCCAATGGCAGGGCACCGGGAAATCCCAGAGCACGTGCCCACGCGTGGGACGTCTGGAAAACTACGGAGCACGTGCCCTGCCACGCGCAGAGTCCGTCCGTAAAACTACGGAGCACGTGCTCCGTCCCACGCGCGCGCGCACGCGAGGGTTCCCGTCAGGCCGAGCGGGCGTGGCACGCACCCCTATAAGAGGGAGAGACCGTGACCCCTTGGACAAAGCATGTGGCCATGTCGAAGAGGTCAGAGCCCGTTGGTACGCGTGGGACCGTGGATCCCGATGGCGTGGGAGACGAGCCCACCCTCCCGACCGTGGAACCCGAGCCAACCCATGGAGTAGGAGACAACGCGCGCGACCCCCTCGCACGCGATCCCGACGGGCTGGGCGCCCCGGGAGCAGGCGCCTATAAGAGTCGAGCCTCTGTGCCCTCGCTGGCAGACGTGACGTATCAAGCCTACTACCGAGACCTCGATTCGTCCGCCTACCCGACGGAAGAAGACTACCATTTGGAACGGATCCGGCGAGGTCTGGCGGCGGGTTACACGTTTCAAGAGACGTACTGGCATTGGTTGCAAGATTTTGCCGACGCCCTGGGATGCTCGGACACGGGCCCCCGGTACCAAGAAGACACGCGTCATGCATTCACCCCCCGAGCCCCTCCGGCTGCATCGACGTCGTCGCCGACGACAAAGCCGAGCGACCCCGAAGCCACCGACACCTCCACGACCGGATCCAGGGGTTGGAGCGCCCATTGAGTGAGGCGCAAGAGGCGTGCCACGACCACGAACGGGTCCGGACCCAGTTGCGCGATCAGCTCCAGAGTCTTCGTCAGACCATGGAAGAATGGAAGCAAGTCACCGAGCAACTGCAGGCCCAGCTGCGACGACGCGCCGACAAGGAAGCCGAGGAACGCCGGATGTGGATGACGCGGTGTGATCGTTTGTTGGATCGCGTCTTGTGCGATGACTGTAAAGAGGAGAAAGACCTGGCCTACTTTGACGAACTCGACAGTAGGTACGCGAGGGCTCGCGCGTGGACGCCCGCCCAGTGTCAGGAATGTAAACCATACAGACACTGTTTTTATCGTCCCGAGGTCATCGACGCGCGGTACGTGGAACCCGTGGAACCCGACCACGCGTGAACCCACGCGTGAACTTTTTTGTCAATAAAAGACGTTGTGTAAGATGTGAATCAATAAAAGCAGAGAACGTCCAACGTGTGGGTTCATTTGCGAGGGAGATGTGGGGTGAGACGGGACGACGCTGGGTGCACTGGCACTTGACGCGTTGGTTGTGCACCAGTCTGATCGACTCGGCGGGGGTGCCGTGTCGATGGCTCGACCTGGAGGACGACGAGTCGGACCTCGAGCCCCCCATGACTGTCTTCGAGGTCTTGCTCGAGCACCCGCTGTTTCATTGGGGGCACTATGCCGCCTTCGTGACGTGGTTGGTGCGTCGGAACTCGGACCCTGAGCCTTGGTTCCACCTCGTCCATAAAACGTATCCCGACCGCGTGCCGAGCGTGGGTCGATTGCTCTGGATTCGCGTACGATGGTGGCTCTGTCCGCCCCCGGCCCGAAGAAGAAGACGTCTCAGAAGCAACGTGCCCCCGCCTCATGAAAAAGACCCTCTTCCCAGCACGTGAGGGCTCGGTATCCGGATCCGTCGACGCCGGGTGCCTTGGGTGGGGTCCGGCAGTTTGCCGACGCCCAAGGGTTGTCGCTCCGGGACGCCCGAGTGGCCTTGGAAGGCGATCTGGCCTACACGTTGCACAAACCCCAACGCCGTCGATTTCCCACTGCACCGTGGACGAACAGTGGGTGGCGGATCTGGTGGAAGTGCAACGGTTGGCCCGTCACAACCGCGGCATCCGTTACTTGTTGACGGTGGTGGACGTCTTGTCCAAGTACGCGTGGGTCTGACCTCTCAAGACCAAGACGGGGGCCGCGTTGGTCCGCGCCTTCGGCTCCATCTTGAAAGAAGACGGCCAACGTCCCCAAAAGTTGCAGACGGACAAGGGCAAAGAATTTTACAACCGCCCGTTTCAGACTTTGTTGAAACAGAAGGGCATTCATCATTTTTCCACGCACGGGGATGCCAAAGTGGCAGTGGTGGAACGGTTCAATCGCACGTTGAAAGGGCGCATGTACCGCTATTTCACGGCCGCCACCACGTTGCGGTTCGACGACGTGCTGCCCGCATTGGTGAAAGGCTACAACGCCAGCCGGCATCGGAGCATCGGCCGAGCACCTCGCGACGTGACCCCGAACAACGAGAGCCAGGTGTGGCACGCGTTGTACGGTCGGAGACTGCAGAAGAAGAAAGGCCAGCGACCCCGCTGGAAGGTGGGCGATTGCATGCGGTTGGGCAAACACCATCGCCCGTTCAAGAAAGGGTACTTGCCCGGGTGGACCGAAGAAGTGTTCGTGGTGCGCGCCGTGTGCCCGAGACCCGTGCCCACGTACAAGGTGGAAGAGATGGACGGCACGCCGTTGGAAGGCACGTTTTACGAGCAGGAGTTGCAGAAAGTGACGGGGGGTGACGACGCGCTGTTCCGCATCGAGAAAGTACTTAAACGCAATGGAGAGAAGGTCTTGGTGCGTTGGAAAGGGTGGCCGAGCAAGTACGACAGTTGGGTGGCCAAGAAGGACGTGCAGACCTTGGGATGAGCGAAGAATTTTTCGTGACGTTGCCCAGCGACGCCAGCCGCGCCGAATTCACCGACAACACGGTGGCCTGGTACAAGGTCCGGTTGCCATACCTGTTGCGTCTGAAAGGCCGCGGGTGGCAAGTGGGGTTGAGCAGCCTGTCCTTGCTGGACGCCCGCGTCGATCGGTACGACTTGGTGGGTCCGAACGAGTACATGGCCTACAGCAAATGGTACATGAAGGTCAAGGGTCCGGGATCGACGACCGAAATACACGGAGAAAAACAAGTCCAGATGGCCGACGTCGCGTCCTTGGAATCGGTGGTGGATGGGGAAAGTTTCGTGAAAGCCATGATCGACGTGATCGAATGCCATAGAATGGGCTCGAGGCTCACGTACAAAGTGGAGTACGACCTGAAAGAGGCCAACGGCAAACGCTTGTACGTACCGTTTCGATGGGAGCAGCGAGGGACCGACCGTGATCTGATCGTGGACACTACGAACGTACGCGTCGTCGCCAACGGGACCCCCGTCTTGATCCTCAGTGTCAAGATGGCTCTCAAGATGGGGTGGTTGCTCGAGCAGACCGCCGGGAAGTACAGCTTGGGTCCCAACCTGTGCATGGAGTTCCCGAACGACCAGGTGCAGGCCTTGACGGGTCGAGGGGTGGACCTCTTTGGCACGAAGAGAGATGAGGGCGTCTTTTGGACGGTGCGGACCAACCCGCAGGGGTTCGTCTACCTGGCGTTGAGCATGAACTGCCAATGGCGGTTCCAGAACCTGAACAACGCGTTTCGCGCGGTGGTGGGTCACCCGACGCGGACCTTGCACGTCTACTGCAATGCCGGAGGCAGCATCATCGTGGGACGGCAAGTGACGGACCTGTTGCGCGAAGTCCAGTACCAACGCCGAGGACGAGGCACGGTGTACTTCGAACCGTTGCACGTGCAGTACCATCCCGTGCGCAACGACATCATGGAAGTGCTGGAAACACAAGTGGCCGAGACGGACGGCACGTTGGTCCGGTTCGGGCAAGGCCGCACCCTGTTGACCTTGCACTTCCGACGGGACGTATAAAGCGCCCTCGGGGATGCATGGAGCGTCGACCATGGACGCCTTTTATGTGACCTTGCCCAGCGACGGGGACGACGCCGGATTCCCCGACAACACCCCCGTGGCTTTCCGCACCCGCATGAGGCCGCCCCTGTGGTTACGAGGCAGATGCTGGGTGGTGGGGGTGGTCCATCTGAGCGTGCCGGAGGACGACGCCGACGACGACGACGAGGACGAGAGTTGGCAAGACACCTTGTTGGTGTCGAAGAAGACGACCAACGCATCGATCGCCCGGGCATCCGGGCCGAGACACGCATCGAGGACGTGGCCGGCCGTTGCCACGACGGGGCGTCGTTCGTGAAAGTGGTGGTGGACGATCTATGGCGCAAGTACTGGAATAAGGTGCAAGTGGGGTGGAACTGGAAGGAAGGTGACGCCACCTTCGTGCCCGAGTTTCGTTGGCCCGAACCAGACACGTTGGTGATCGACAACGCCCGGGTGGTGCGCGACGGGGACATTGGGCTGGGGGTGCGTCAAGATCTCATGCAACGGATGGGCGCCACGGACGCCCAGGGTGACGTGCCCGGGCCCCGCTTGACAGTGCGACCGACCGTCAATCCCGTGACCCTGGAGAAAGATTGGGCCGGGCAAACCATGCCGGCCTGGGAGCTCGTCGGCAACAGCGTGATCTTGTATCAACAATACTCGTGGGAACTGAGCGGATTGAACGACGGGTAGTTCGAGACGCTCTTCGAACGTCGCCGACGGCCCCGTCAGACGTCCCGACGAACGTGGTACGTGCACAGCAACGTGGGCCAGAGTCGTCGCGTGGGGACGCGGTCGACCGACGTCTTGTGCGACGTGGACAGGCAGAGCACGGGGCGAGGCCGGACGCTCTTCGAACCCCGCCACGTGCAGTACGTGCCGGTGCGTCAACTCTTCTTCGACGTGGTGGACATGCGCCTGACTGACGGCGACGGGCGGCCGGCGGCTGTGGGACGGGACGTGACGGTCGTCACCTTACACTTCAAACGGAGTGACCTATAAAAAAGAGAGAGAAAGCCGAGCCGAGCACGAAACCATGCGAGGAGGCAGTCTGACGCGGTACACGCCCGATCACACCGGACGCGGTCTGGGGGGCATCTTGTTGTCGGGGGTCAAGACGTTGTTGAAATCGGGGTTGGACGCGTTGGGCGGTCCCCGCGGCGTGGTCCGATTGGCCACCCGAACGCTTAAAAGACAAGCCCAACAGGCCGAGAAACGGAAAGCGCAGAGTGTGGTGGGTCAAACCAAGAAAGCCGTGAAACGAAAAGCGCAGGGACTGGCGAGTCGAGCGAAGAAAGCCGTGAAACGACGACACGTGGCGGATCTGTTCGGTTGAACGATGCGACCCGTCAATCTCGACCGAGAACGCGAGTGGGCGAACGCGGTCTGTCGAGGCAGCGTGGGGGATGCCTTTGGAGCGGGGCCCCCGTCCTGCCGGCCTTCGAGCTGGCGGCCCGACTGCATAAAAGAAGCACGCGCCGCAAACGTCGAACCATTCCTCAACGAGGCGGTGGGGTGAGATGCTGACGACGATGATGACGGCCGTCCCTCTGCATGGGACTTCGAAGTCCGCCTACGCCGACGACTTTCAATTGTTCGAGGTGCCGAGCACGGACACGTCGGCGGTGGCGTACCGCATGATGGAACTGTCGCCGGTGACCACGGGCATCAATCCGGTGGAATTCGTGATGGCCGCCTTGCCTGAGTACGTGGACCTGAGCCGCAGTTACTTTCGGATGCAACTCCGTTTGAAGAAGAGCGATGCCGGCAACCTGGCCGACGGTGACCATTTGTTTCCGACGCCCAACCTGGCCCACCCGTTGCTCAAGCAAGTGACGGTGCATGCCAACGGCACCTTGATCAGTCCTCAGACGGACACGTACGCCTACAAGACCTACTTGGAAACCTTGCTCAATTACACCAACGACGAAGGGGACACCATCTTGCAACCGCAAGGCTGGTTCAAGAGCTACCGTCACGGCCTGAAAGCCTTCAACGCCTTGGATTTTCCCACCCCCTTGACGGCCAACAAGCTGGATGATGCGGGCCCGCACGCCGACTACGCGGGCTTGAGCGAGAGCCAGAAAGCGGCGGTGTTGGAATCCAAAGAAGCTCAGACACGGTACCAAGGGGGGCACACGGTCACGTTGCAATTCGTGCCGCATTCGGAGATCTTTCACCTGGGCAAACCCTTGGTGCCCAACGTGGAACTCAAGATCCGGTTTTACTTCAATGCCCCTGCCTTCTTCTTGAACGGGGTGGCCTTGAATGGCCGTTTGCAAGAAGACGACGTCAAACTGACCTTCCATGTCTGCCAGTTGCGGTTGTCGGACACGTTGTACCGGGAATTGGAAGGGGCCCGCCACAATCCGCAGAAACGGCAGGTGGCCAAGTACACGGTGGTGGGCAGCGAGATCCGGGTGTTTTCGCATCCGTAGAACCAACTGGATTTCAACGAGGGCAACCTGTTCCAAGGCCGGATCCCCGACCGGTTGATCGTGGGGTTGTTGCACACCAACGCCTACAACGGGAACGTGGCCTACCACCCCTTCGCCTTCCAGAAATTCGGGTTGACCAGCATCAAGCAGATCGTGCGGGGCGAAGAGTACCCTTACCAGACCTTGAAATTGAACACGGGCGACACGACCAAAGATCTGGATGGGTACCATCGCTTCTTCCAAGCCAGCGAAGCCTTGATGAAGAGCCAACCCAGCATGATCGCCCCCGAGCAGTGGGGTGGCACGGCAGGGTGCACCTTGTTCATGTGGAACAACGTGCCCAGCGGGTCGGCGGACCGGGGCATGCTGAACCAGCGTCAAGACGGTGACGTGCGCATCCTCTTCCGTCTGGGGGCGGCCAAAGCCCACGTCATCAACGTGGTGTTGTACGCCGAATTTGAGAACGTGTTGGAGATCAACCCCGAAGGGGCCGTGCTGTACAACGTGTACCGGGTATAAAGCCCGGGTGAACCCCAAGAGATGCATCAGTCAAACCATGGAATTCGTGGCCACCACCAACCGGCAGTTGGACTTTTTGGCCCGCAGCGATCCCCTCTTGGCGCGGTCGTTTGCCGGGGTGTTTACCAGCGACACTTTGCCGACGCCACCCGAACGCGACAGACCGCTCTGGTACATCGTCAACACGGACCCGCACGACCGACCGGGCACGCATTGGATCGCCCTGTGGACCGAAGACGACCGATGCGAAGTGATGGACAGTTACGGCTTGCCGTTGGTGACCTACGACTGCCGTCCCTTGATGCAGTGGATCGTCACCCATTGGCGGTGGATGGACACGAATCGACAGAGTCTGCAGACCATCACCAGCCCGAGTTGCGGGCATTACACCTTGATGTATTTGGCCAGCAAGTGTCGGGGCGACACGATGCACGATTTTCTGGACGCGTTCGATCCCCAGGACCTGGTCCAGAACGACCATCGGGTGGGTCGATGGTTGAAACGCGAGATCCGACGTCAAGGCACCGACTGGACACGTTTAGATTTCAAAGACTGGTCCCAGAGTAATGCGTTGTCAATAAAACCGTTGGAACGATGAAAAACCAGAGCACCCGCCCATGGCTCAACGGCAGAGCGCGGGACTGTAGATCTCGAGGTTGTCGGTTCGACTCCGGCTGGGTGGAGGTCTTCTTTTTCCCCAAAAAAGGGCACCGGTAGGATTCGAACCTACGACCTTGGGCTTATGAGGCCCACACACTGACCCCTGTACTACGGTGCCGATCTGAAAGAAAAGGGGCCGGTCGAACCCATATAAACGTCCGAACACGCGGGAGCCTCCATGGGGAAGCACGATGTTGCGGTCACCCAGCAGCGTCTTGGTGGTGGGTCCGTCGGGGTGCGGCAAGACGGTGTTCGTGACGCGTCTGTTGGCCCAGGCGGCCGAGCATTTCGCCGTGCCTCCTCGGGCCGTGCATTATTGTTACGGAGCCTGGCAAGACGGGTTCTGAGCCTTGAAAGGGTCGGGCGTGCAACTGCACGAGGGGGTGCCGGATCCGTCCGACTTGACCGCCTGGTTTCCCTCCACGCACGGAACGGGGCAACACGGCGTGTTGGTGTTGGACGACCTGATGGCCAAAGGAGGCAACGACAAGCGCGTGTTGGATCTCTTCACCAAACACTCGCACCATCGTGGCATCACGGTGGTGTACCTGTGCCAAGACATGTTTCCACCCGGCAAGTACGCCAAGACCATTTCGCGCAACGCGCATTACGTGGTGGCGTTCAAGCACCCGCAGGATCGCTTGGGTGTGCGGAATCTACTGATGCAAGCGTTTCCCACGCATTGGCGGGACGTAATGGCCGTCTACGAACGCGTCTTTGCAAACGTATTAAAGGACGAAGGGTGGACGCGGACGTTCACTCGCAAGACGACTTAGAGACGCCATGGCCACGCGGTATCCCGTGGGCGTGGGTGCCGCCACCGGGCACGCGATCCACGCCACCGAATGCAATCGAGTGGCCACCGAACGACACCTGGCCACCCCTCGACCCGATGTGGATCTGGCCTACGCCTCGCTCCGTCAACCCACCACGTTGGACGAATTGTTCGCATCCGTGTCAACGCCGTCCCCTCTGACATTGGGCACCCCGATCATGGCCGGGGGAACGCCGTCACCTCCTCGCCAGACGGCCGCCACCACGGTGGGTGTGGGGTCCAGTTCATCAGACACGCAAGCCGCCTGGATCGCTCGCATCAATGCTCGGTCGTCCGTGTGGCACAAACGACCTCGAGCCCGACCCCTACCTGCCCCCCCTTGCCCTCGTCCGGCGGGAGCAGCAGCAGTAGCAGCCGTCAGAGCAGCACCCTAAGAGGGCGTCCCCGACGACGCGGCGGAGACGGAGGCAGTGACGGCGACGGCGCGGGCGGCGACGGTGGAGGCGGTGGCGACGACGACGACGATCGCCCGGGACGGCGTTTGAACAAGGAAGAATTGCGACGGCAATTGGATCTGTTGGCCGAAGATCAACGGCAAGGGGCGTGAGGCCGGACCATCGCTGGGGTGACGCACACCAACACCATCACCACCGTCTATAAAGACGGCGGACCGCCGGTGGTGCGACGGACCTCGTCGCGCCTGTCGACGCCCAACTCCTAAGACGATGAAGACGCCCGTGTCGCTGTTGACGTCTACGCCGGCCCCTTTGGGGCCCGATGCCTTGCAACGGTTGGATTCCTTGTTCGCCTTCTACCACCGGCAATGGTGGTGTCATCGTCGCACCTTCATGCACGTGCGACGGGTGCACGCTGCGTGGAACGGGTTGGCCCTCTTGATCGTGGTGGCCGGGTTGATCTTCGGGCCCGTGTTGGACGACAGTCTGTTGGTGGCGTGTTTGGCGGCCTTGTGCACGGCGGTCAAAGGGTGGACGGAGTTCAAGAAATTCGCCTTCAAAGTGGACATGGCCCATTGGGCGTACACCACCTATGCCAAGACGTTGATCGAATTGCGCACGACCATGTGCAGCGTGCCGTCGGACGCCGTGGCCCCTTTTCTGATCAAGATGCAGACGTTGGACGACGTGGTGACGGACGTGGCCCCACCATTGACGGACCGGTGCCTGGCCACCTACGCGGCCCGCTTCGAGTACGTGCCGATGCACGGGGACTGTTACATGGACGGGTGCGCCCGACCTCTGGTGCCCATCGAACGTATAAAAGCCACCACGACGCGTCGTTGTAAGCCTCCGAAGCCGTGCAACACGTCAAACCCGTCTCCAGTGCCTTGCGACGCACCACCAAACGGTTGCGGCAATTCACGGCACCGTTGCCACCCACCGGTGCCGAAGGGGACGCGGGGGATGCGGACGCCAATCTGACCACCTCGGCATTGGAGAAATGGATGCAGCGCATGGTCCGGGCCAAGAAGGTGCCAAGACGGGGCCGGTCGGATGCCCTCGGCACATGAAAGAAGGGATCCTGGAAGAAATGCAAGCCACCGGGTTCAAACCCAAGCGACGGAGCCGCCCGAGCGCCGACGAACTGCTCCAAGAGGCTCGGGACATGCGCGAGCGTATCGAGGAGGATATAAAAACCCGGAAGACGCCGGCCAAAGTCCGACGATTACGACCTCTGCCCGGGTGGGAAACGTCAGAAACTCGATGGCACCGACTACTAGAGCGCAGGCCTGACGACGACGAGGGGCGAAAGCCCCTCCCAATAAGAAAAAACAGCGCGGGTGGGGGTTGGACGTCCAGAAATGGCTGGGCAAGACCGGTTTGGAATTTCATTGGCCGGGGTACCAGTACATGGGCCCCGGCACGCATCTCGCCAAATGTTTGAAACGCGGGGATCCGGGCATCAACCGGTTGGACAAGATCGCCAAAGTGCACGACATCGATTACGCGAACGCCAAGACGCTGCGAGACAAGCACGCGGCCGATTGCAAGATGATCCGAGCCATCACCGCCCTCCCGGGGAAAAAGACGTGGACCAAAGCCATCGTCAAGAAAATCATGCAAGCCAAGACCCGTTTGAAATTGTAATTTTTTTTTCTAAATAAACCATAAACGTTCGAGTTCGTCCAGGACGTCGGGGGTGACATGCACGGACGTGGCCACGTCCCCCGCATCCCACAATTGTAAGAAGGTCTGATCGGCTTCAGCCACTCGTTCTAATAAAGATGGACCTGGTCTCACCCTGTCTCGGCGTCTTAAGTGTGCGCCGAAACGGTCCAACTGCCGGGTCTTGTCCGGGGACTGCATGGTCTGCAGGGCACAGTCCACGCGTTCGGTCCGCGTCCAGGTGGTCCGGGTCCGGGCGTCGGTGCGGGCCTTGTGCCGTCGGATGCGCGCCAGTACTAGCTGGGTGGGATCCATCTCCTTGGACTCCGATTCGGAGGACGCCGAGGCCACGTACGGGGGATCGTGGATGTCGTCCTCCTTGGAGTCGGACAACTCCGCATACGCCGGAGGGGTCCTCGGGGTCTTCCGGGGGGACGTACGACGCTCCGGCGTTCGACGGGCCAACAACTGTTCTTTTTTCTGTTTGGCCAGGGGACAGGCTTCCAGTACCACCCGGCACGGGGTGGTGCGACGTCGACTAAGACGGGCCCGGGATCGGGATGGGTCTGGCGCCAGCGGCGGACCGAAGCAACATGCTGGGCCTTGTGTTGTTGCCTGTACCGGGCCTTCTGGGCGTGCACGGCCTCGGGGTGGGCGGCTTTCCAGGCTTTCACGCGCGCGCGCGTTTGGGCGGGATCCCAGTACGGCATGACGACTCACAATGGCGTCCGCCCACGCGGTCACCTTTTAACACACCCTCCTTCGACCAATCGGAAGCCAGCATTGGGTTCACGTGACCTAGAGGGGTCTGTTGGGGGGATACCCCCTATCCCCCCTCTGGGTCTTTTAAAGGGCCTGATTGGTCCACCCGGGTCGGTTCACGTGCCTCTCCAACTCTCTATAAAGCCGGAGCTCCTCGTGAGTCGGAGTCATTCTCTCGCTCACTCGTCCCCCTGGTGAGCCTCCAGCATGTCTGAACCCGGACCCAGTGGACTCCCTTTAGAAGAGCAACGGGCTCTCTCTTGCAGCAGCAGCAACGCGTGGCCCGTGGATTGGGACGAGGGCATCCCCGACGAGGCCTTGCTCGAGGTCGACGACGCCGAGGCCCCAGCCCGGCCCTCTCAACGGGGACGAGGGTTCGACATCCAACTCGCCCCTTTACGGCATCGGGAGAACCGAAGGTACGGTGTGACCCGCGACATCTTCCGGGTCCACTGGACGGCGCCCAAGGATCCCGAGGCCTCTCTTCATCCCCGTCATCTCTTCATCCCCGCTGGAAGCGTTGGTGGATGGAGTGAACCGGCACGTGCAGGAGTTCGACCCCCAGGATTTCTTGCAAATCTACATGGGGTCCGATCGTTTGAACCGCAATTTCACCAGCCATCGCGTCCGGGTCCGTGACTGGTGTGCGTCCGAGGCCCCGGCCCTAGGCTTGTTGGAGCATCTCCAGAACGTGCTCAACTCCAACGAGAATTTCGAGCCGGATGACACGTTCGTATTGGACGTGACGCGGATCCGGGACCCTCGAGGGCGTGGCAAACGGAAACTGGGGTCCCTGGACTTTGACCGTCTCCTGGCCAAGAAACGGTGCGTCCTCCACATCCAGAACGACGACGACCTCTGCTGTGCGCGGGCGCTCGTCACCGCCAAAGCCCGCCACGAACAAGACCAGAGCGTGGACGCCTTCCGCGAATACCAGAACCTGCGTAATGGTCGGCCCATCCAAGAACGCAGGGCCCGGGAACTGCACAAAGCGGCCCGCGTCCCACTCGGCCCTTGCGGACTCGAAGAGATACGGCTCTTCGAAATCGCCTTGGCACCGTACCAAGTGGTGGTGGTGTCGGCAGATCACGGCAACAGCATCGTGCACAAAGGCCCGGACTACGAGAAACAACTCATGCTGTTGATGCACGACGGGCATTTCGACGGCTCACGTCTTTGCCGGCCTACTTCGCCCAGACCTATTCTTGCCTCCGGTGTGAAAAAAGCTTCCAGACGGACGATTTCCGCCATCGCCGTTGCCCGGGGCAAAAATGTTTCTGCTGTCACCAGACCACTTGCGAGGCGTTCAAGCAGCACGGGGGTGCCTCCGCCGAAACCCCTTGTCAAAGTTGTGGGCGACGGTTCTTCGGGGCGACCTGTCATCTCAACCATCTCCTCTACAACAACCAGGGGGAAGCCACCCAACCTTTGCAATGGGACAGCGTCTGCGAGACGTACCATAAATGTCCGGACTGTGGGCGTGCCTTGAGTGGACGACGGGAAGTCCAGAAGCATCTCTGCGGCCATCAACCCTGCCCCTGTTGCGGACAGGTGCTGAACTTGTGGCAGCACAAATGTTACATCCAGCCGGTGGCGGAGCCCAAGAAGAAGAAGCGTCGACGCCGCCGGGCCGATGCGGCGGCCTTTCTGGCAGCCAACGCCCGGAACGACGACGAGGGGGCGGACGACGATCCACCCTCGTTGCCCCCGGCCTTCGTGTTCTTCGACATCGAGGCCCGTCAAGACGAGGGACAGCACGTGGCCGACCTGCTCTGTGCGGAGACCAGTCTCAACGACCGGCAACGCACTTTTCCGGGCGAATCGTGCGTTCGCGATTTCCCGTCTTGCCCTGTCGGGCCCACGGGAAACTGACCTTCGCCTTGTGCCGGACCTGCATCGAGACGGAGATGCCCAAACCTCTGGCGGAACGCTCGTTCGCCTGCGGTCACTCGGACGAGGCTCGTGCTTTCGTCGGGACGTGGTGTACGCCCGAAGTGCAGGTGGCCCTGGAGCACGGGTACCGTTTGCTCCACGTCTACGAGGTGTACCATTTCCCCCAGACTTCCACCACCCTCTTCAGGCCTTACGTCGACACGTTCCTGAAGATCAAGCAGGAAGCGTCCGGTTGGCCTGGCGACGTGGGGGACGACGAGACGCGACGTCAAGCATACCTGGCCCGGTACCGAGAGCACGAAGGCATCAAACTCGAGTACGCCAAGATCCAAAAGAACCCGGGTCTCCGGTCTTTGGCCAAGGGCATGCTCAATTCCTTCTGGGGCAAGTTCGGGCAACAACCCAACAAGACCCAAGTCAGCACCTGCAAGACGCCCGAACAATTCTTCACCCTCTTCTTGAACGACCCCCAGGTCATTCACCGCCTCAAATTTGCCGGCACGGAGATGATCGACGTGTACCATTCTCACACGTTCAACACCGTCCCCGTGCAGACGAACACCAACATCTTCGTGGCGGCTTTCACCACCTGTTGAGCCCACCTCAAGTTGTACCGGGAATGTCTCCACCCCTTGCAGGAGCGGGCGCTGTACATGGACACGGACTCGGTCATCTACGTGTGCTCCGAGTCTTGGCAGGAACCTCCATTGCCCCGGGGAGATTACTTGGGCGACCTGACGAACGAGTTGGACGCGGGGGACTGGATCCAAGATTTCGTGTCGGCAGGGGCCAAGAATTACGGGTACGCGACCCACCGAGGCAAGACGACCAGCAAAGTCCGAGGGTTCAGCCACAACCGACGCACCGAGGACGTCGTGAATTTCGATTCTATGAAGACCTTGGTGACGGGTGAACTGATCGACCCTCGAGACGCCCCACGCACCCTCGTGACCCACAACCCCCACAAGATCATCCGGGACAGTGTCCGGAAGGTCCTCTTTTCCGTGCCCCAGGACAAGAAGTACAAACTGGTCTACGACAAGCGTGTTCCAGACCCAGACAGTACCCAGACCTTCCCTTACGGCTACGGTGAGGCGGATGA
>BLFK01000343.1:897738-916642 GCA_014634185.1 Astreopora myriophthalma | reverse complement strand
ATCTTAATTTCATGTTCAAAGGCACACAAGTGCGGGATCATTCGGGACAATGCCCGGTCCAATACTTAGAGAATATTGGACCGGCAATAGAGCATTTTGATTGGTTGATTTTAGTTATTGGCCCTCTGACTGCCTGAGTCGTGTAATAATGTAAATTAAGATATGTTTTGTAAGACATGTCTTGACAGTACTTGATCACTTCGAAGGTTATAAGGGAACATTAGGGACTGATACAACCTCTTGGTGACTACCATTTTCAAACACTTAAAAACAAATTTCCGAAAAATGTGGTTCTCATTTTCACTGCAGCTTTATTTCTCTATTCTGGATCATGCCACAAATGGTTTCCCACTCATTTATAATAGAGGAATTCAGATACAATGGGAATAACGTAATTTAAACTATCAATTTATTGTGTCATGTTCCTAGTAACTGCACACATTAACACACCCTTAGTATTATTTATTTTACTGCAATTGCTTGTAATCTTGCAATTTGGTTGGCTAATTTGCCATTGTCTATTAAACAATTAGATTATGAGCTCGAGATTTCTATGGCGTAGAAACCACGCATAGAAACCGAGAGCGAATAATCTAATTGTTTTAGTATAAATCTACTAGTCATTCAAAACTAAACAAGTAAATTATCTATATCCTCATCGCACACACTTCGAAAACGCGACGAAGTGGCCGCCATTTTGTTGGAAACCGCTACTCGCTATCACAGAATAGATAGCAAGTAGCATAGCCAATCAGATAATGGCATTCGTGATAGAACACTAGTAGATTTATACTAAAAGAGCCTAGACAATGCTGCTTGTGTCAATGTGTCACACAATGCCTTTTTCAGCTCTCAAACATGGATGACTCTAAAAGGTTCCCAAATTTTAATCTTGATATCAACTGACAACGATAAAACTGATACTAGGGAAGATATAATTGATGACGAAATAATAAGTTGTGTGGAAACTATCAAGAAAGAGCAAGAAAATGTTAGGAACCCACCTGAAATGCCGGCATCCGAAAATGCTTGTTTTGCATTGCTGACAGATGAGGACCAACTGTGATAAGTAGCACAGAAGCGAAGGACACAAATAAAATACAAAGTGGATTGTTGGTACAATCGAAAGTAAATACATCTTCAAAAAAAAAAAACAACTTTACAGTAGTTTTTCTTGATTCAGAATTCCTGTGGTAGCTTTCTCTTGTTGTAATAGCCAACGAGAAATGCTCATTTTGGGAAACAAGCCAATCAGATTGTGAGTTATGGACACACCATTATGGACAACATTTGCTCTTTCTTTGTGTCACAGTCTTGGTCACACTCTGAAATAAACATTTTCTTTGATGTTGATATTGTGGTAAAAAACAAATTGAATGTTGTTTAGCATTGTCTGTACTCTTATAGAGAATGATATTCCTCGTCACAGTGCTCAAAAGTTGCTGTGGACTCACTTGGCTGTGCCTCATGATCTGCATCTATGGCTATAACAGTACAGACCACACTAAGCCACATTTGATTTGTTGAAATTGTTAAATAGATAATGACTGAGGCTCACTGCATTATATTGTTACATTAGCCTATTCTCGAGTGAGCTTCACTGACAGAACTATTACTTAATGTTCGACAACAACGCCAGCTTTTCCCACGTGCTTAGTCTCCCTGTCAAAACGCACGCTCAAAATGGAGTTATGCAGTGTACTGCATGACAATATCCAATAATACTGTGAGCCGAAGTAGTTATCAATTAAAATTACTAATCATCAAAACCCATAATGTTTTGTGGCTGCAATTATATCAATGAATGGTGCCAACCCTTCTGGACAATATGATCAAGGAATGAAGGCTTATTACATGGGGATGGTTGCATAAGCTATTGTTTTAATAATTAATTAATTAATGATACTTTATTAAAATTAATACTCCTCTTGGGGCTTTTCAGTATCTAATTACAATAATGCTAAAAAAGGTATCAAATGAATAGGGTAACCAATGTTTGAATAACTTTACATGCCTGTATTTTAATGAGGGTAACATGGCATGTAATTATGAAAAATGTGCTCAGAAACCGGTGAACAACTGTTTGTCAAGTAATATTATAATTTTTAACATATTGTGCTACGAATGTCACAGGTTTCAGTTGAGCAAAGTCAGCTCCTTGTCAGTTGTTTGGTATGTAAATGGCCGAATGCTTTCTGAAGCACTTACCTTGCATTATTCTCCTCTTGGTATTTAGTGACATAATGCTGTCAGAGAACAACGGGTTTTGATGATGTGATAATTATTATTATCAGGCTACACTGTTTTCATAAGATGTCACAAGTACTGCTGAAACATGTCTTGCATACAAAGTCAGAAAAACTGGCATTTTCCTGCCTTCTGCTTTCTACATGTTTAATGGGAATTAGACGTGAACTGCATTTAAACTCATCCAAATGAATGAGCTTGGGAGTAGGTGCCTCCTGAGATGGCTGATCTCAAAGCCCAAGTGGCAAATTGGTGAAGGTCACCATGGTAACCCTGTTCAAACGTGGCAACCACCAGGCATCATTACATTAATAAACTGAGAGGAATACTTAAGGACATTTGGGCAAAAATCTTTCCACAGTGGAAATTATTTTAATTTCCCACCTAGAGTTAGGTTATGAGTTGCTCATTCCAATTTTTAAAAAGAAATTAATTAGTTAAAAAAAAAAACTAAGGGTGACTGACATACGAGGAAAGGCAAAATGCCCTAATTTCGATAGTGTGGCCATTAGAAGGAGATGTAGCCTCACCAACCTATCAATCAAAAGTCATTGAAATAAACTGTTAAAGTAAAGGTTTCTGTGCATAGATTTTTGGGAGTGGGTGTTTTAAATAATTGCATACCACTAGGGATGTCATAAACTAGTGTGCCTCCTGCCAGTTTGGATTCTTACGCTAAAGTAAGTAAGTAAGTAAGTAAAGCCTTTATTTAAAGAGGGTAGCACTTAATAGCCAAAGGCTAATAAACTTGTGGCCCGCTGTTAAGTTCATTTGTATGGTGTTTTTCATTGGCCCTGAAAAGCCCCTCAAGGGGAGTGGTCAGATAAGTGTTCTTTCATTCATGTTGAAAGATGTAGGGACCACTGCCCATTCATGAGCAGAATAAGTAAGCTAAGCAGGTCAACTAAGCCGCCCTTACCGACCCCATGTTTGCTTCCAGTTACATCTAGTGTGCGCACTGAAATGAATGATGCGGCAGGACATTACGACAGTAGGGAAGTGCAGAAACAATTAGCGTGAATGGTTTTAACTGACCAATGCTTAGAGGTAGCAGCAATTCACCAAAATCCCAAAATAGCAAAGCATTGCAGCTTGTCCAGTCCGGGGGACCACCACACAATAAACCTGTTCCCTCTAGTATTGACTCCTCAGAGGCCTAGCCAGGAGGTTTCCAGGGGTTCTGGAACCCCCCTTTGGGCTGCAACATAATTTTATTTGGAGCCGCTTGAGGCACTGCTTGAAAAGAGCATCCAACTATCATCTTATTAATTTAATTTTACCATCTATTCAGAAAGCGAGATTTGTAATCTCCTCTCAGAAAATGCTAGCTACATTTGGCTCTTAGATTACTGGAAATTTGTGCTCAGAATCACAACATTCATTCCCCTGCACAGGCTCAAACTTGATGGATGTTCGATGATTTCTGGAGTAGGACTACAGCAGGTAGATAAGAAAGCAATAAAGCTATAATTGCTCCACTGTAATTAGCTCTTGTCCTCTTAACCACCTGTCCATCAAACTGGTTTTGCAGCACAGCAGCCAAAAGCATCATTGACCAGTTAAGGGTCTGAAGTGCAAAAGGTGTGATGTGATTGTCACTCAAAACTATCAAAAGCTAAAACGTAACTGAAACTAAATCTGCTGATAAAAACAGGACTAGAAATGCAATCCACTGTTTGGAGCATCATAGTTAATGTCGGCTGTGTGCATTCTCCCTTTTCATCTATCAGTGGGGCTGAAGTACAGATGCCTTTTATTTTGAGTTAATGGTCTCATTTGAGTCCCGTTCTTCTGTAATAATTGAAAGTGTATCCACAAAGAGTTAAAGCCCTTTCCTTTCCTGTCGATTAGTTTAAATGCAGACTGCAGTCTGTGCTTTACACTCACCTGTTTGGAATGGGGTTGAGAAGGGACAAACGTAGTTAAGAAGTATTGTAAATTCATTACAAATTCAGAAGGGCCACTGTCAACAGAAACACAGTATCCAGGTCACATTTTTATCATCGCAGTTTCTGATACAGTTCAATTTTTACTCAAACCTGTGTTCTGTATCGAAGTTAGAAAATGACCTTTCTGTAATTTGGATACAGACTACTAATTAATCTGGTAGATCTCCCATTCATATTTTATCTATCACTAATTTAAAATAATAAAAAGTTATTTGTACTGTCCAAGGTTACCCAAGGCTGTCCTCAGTTGTCCAGCCTTGATATTGGTTACTGCTACAGAATTTTAAGGGGAGGTACGTCATCAGTTGGAGCAGATGCATTCCCCACAAATCTAACTGAACTGACATTACATGGAGTGCAGATGTCCGGCCCATTACTTACTGAGCTTGTGGACAAACTAGCTTATATTAAAGTATTGACCCTGTGTGGTATGATGGCAGTGGATGATGATACATTGAATAGAGTGAGTACCTTTTCAATGCCATATACAGATTCAAAGAAGCGTAAGAGCATTCAATTTATATTTGATGTTCAAGACAGTGGTTATCCTGTGCAACGAACTAGGTAGGTCGCGCTTGCGCAGTAGTAAAAAAAAGCACGAGGTCTTGTGTGTACATGTTTTGTTCGGCAATGTTTCCCCGTGATAAATAAACGAAAGTCATGGCCTCATGGTCAAAAGTCGAAAGTCGTAGCCTTTATATTGTTTATTTTACTGAGCTGAAATCCTGAAGAACATTTGAGTTCGTTGAATCTCCATTTAATCACCAAACTTTAATAGCAATTCAAAAGGATTTGTTTCTGGTTCAGTCACAAGGTAGACAACTGCAATGGAGCTGGTGTGATTCTGCAAGGCTGAGTCCTTTGAAGTAGTTAATTGGCTGCCATGAGCGACTTCAAATAGCCATTTCTCACATCTGCTTAACTCCCCAATTTTCATTTTTGGTCAAACGTGTTCTATCGGGTTACCAACCTAGTGAAAACAGTTGGTTCATTTGGGATTCTCATTCTCGCGGCTGGTTTCACCCTATGTTGTCTAACGCTAACCGTTCATAAAGATCTCTTTCTCTGGTTCGAATCACAAGGGTATTTGGTGAGTCACTTGACCAAAACAGAAAAATTAAGAACTGGGAGATTTTACCCTATCATAAGGCGCTGCTACACTAGGCAATTTTTCGTGCAACTTGTCTCGCGATTTTGTTGTGAGACAAGTTGCACGAAAGTTTGCCTAGTGTAACATACCCTGCCACACACATTTTTCGCTAATTTTTTGTTGCCGCAATCGTTGCGAAAGTAGAAGTGAGTTCTACTTTCCGCAACGCGTCTCGCAACGTTGCAAGGACTTTTTCCTACATTGCGCAGTATAACATCTACCCTGCAACTTGTGTCGCAACGTCTTGCAGCGTCAACGAATGAAAATGACCCTTTGACGTCACGTGATCATCAAAGCGAGACAAGTTTTACGAAACGTTGCCCAGTGTAACACCGGTCGAGCAATTTCTCTCGCAGCGTGGGAAAATTTATGGCAACAAAATTGCGAGACAAGTTGCAAGAGAAATTGCCTAGTGTAACGGCACCTATAGTCCAAAAATCATAATAAGGGTATAAGAACCTTCCAATGCAAATTTGGTGAAAACTTATTTTTCAAACAAGTTATAACGTCGTAGGGCCTTTGTTGATACACTTTTCACATTATGAACAACAATGGTACAGTTCCGATTGAAAAGAAAAATCGCTTTTGCCTTTTTTTCTTGTCATTTATTTTTAATTTTTTTCTGTTGCGATGTGTGGTTGGGGACTGGCACTAGTTGCGCATGTGCTGTGGTTACTAGGTACTCATTCAAAACCTACTTCAAAGATCACTCCACATCAGCATTTCACATGGCCAGAAAGTTGCTCTTAATGAAATAGCGTCGACTCCGCAGCAACTACTTGACTGTACTGCAGTATTTTATGTTGCCTGTGTACGGTACAAGTACAATAATATCGAAGGTGTGAGGAGACAAGTCTAAGTACGAAAGTTTTTGATGGTAATAAGTTTTACATTGCATATGAATTAAAACTCATTTTCTTAACAAAGATTTCACACTTCAACTCGCTTTGAAAAAAAAGGCTGAAGTGAACTCGAAAGTCCCTATTTTACTAAATTTATTATTGTAATAATTTTTCTCAGTTTCCTAGAGGCTATGAAATTGCACAAAGAGTGTTGTCGTGATGTTGTTTATCAATTGAAACTGATGTAGACATTCATGACATAAGAAATGGAAAATACTTGACAACTCATCCTACATTCTTACTCTTCTCTTCACACAGCTTTGTTTGGCTGTTGGCCGAACTTTGACATGTTTGGATTTGAGTGGATGTTCTGCTTTAACAGATGCTGGTCTTTCCGCCATCAGTAAACACTGTCAAGTTATTGAATCTCTTAAAGTGTCGTTCTGCCCGAACATCACTGGCCAGAAGCTGAAACCACTATTCACGTGCCCACGAAGAGGACCAGATTTCAAGACATTCGTGGCTAATGGATGCAAAATGGTCAGTTTAGTTAGAATTTCACCAACTGCTCTTTCAAGGGCATTCCACCTCGCCCCAGTCGAGTTTTTCCTTCGTCGTGTTGTTTTTCTTCTTAGTCACAAATTACCTTCCTTTAAATTAAATTTCCAGTATCGTGCGGCAGAAGCAACATGAAAAAAACTTCGGGCGATCGAACCCGCACCTTGAACTCGGATCCTTTGCACGGAGTGCGCGTGAAATGTCATTGGCCTTATTGGAAGCTTGAAGTTTGCATTGCTTTTATAATGTTTTGCGCAATTTCGAAAACGATGCTCACCTTTTCAGAGTTCAGACGACGCCAAGAAACAAACTTTGCTTTTTTAGCTCATTCGTAGGCGCGGTGGATCAGGCATCAGTTTGGTGAAAGATGTTGGTACATGTGTTAGTGGAAGTTGCAAGCCGCAAACGGTAGTGACTTCGCATTTCCCCTTTACAAAAAAAAATTGAAATTAATTTTATGATGAAGCCCATGGACTAATATTGTGTAGTGTAACTGATATATAATAAAGTTAACATTAAATTTCAAGTGTTTGCAACATGGGTCGAGAAGTTGACCTTTGGGGCTCACAAGCGGGTTTATTTTAGTACAAGCTTTTGTACTTTTACGATTTCTGTTAACCGTTTGTGCATCCGATCAGTATAAAACGCGGACTGCAGACTGTCTACAAAAAGCAAACAACAGGCTAACGACGTGGTTGCATGGGTTGTTTACCATTTGTCCAAAATTTCTGGAAATTTCGTTTGGGAATTTGTGTTCGGGAAGAACATCACGGGTTGTTTTCCATTTAACCAAGATTTCCAGATTGACGCCACGCGGGGCACTGGATGCCAGTTTCAAGACGGCGGTTATCAACAGAGGAGCAGAGTCGGATAAATGGAATATCATTGCAGCGCTCTTATTTTTTTTAAGACGAGATATTCACGGTGGCGAAGGTTGTACCACTGTATTCTGTTAACAAGTTCAAAAGAAAACATGTTGCGGGAAGTTTTTATGCAACATTGCGAATTTACGCAGGAGAAAGTCAAAGAAAGTCCAGGTCAAATTTCAGTTTTCACCAGAAATTAGCTATTGAAAGTCTGCTTACCATTTAAAGAAAAGATACAACTATGTGTCAAAAAGATTTCCAGAAGAGGGCACGCAAAGTGACAGCAAAAACTTTCCGTTTGTTATAACCTGCCATTTTGGTTGAATTAAAGGCCCACATTCAATCGAGATGCAATGCGCGCCTGCGAACAATTTTCACATATGAAAATTCCGCCATTTCATTTCGTAAAAATTTACACCTTTCTCGGGGCATTCGTATTCTGAATTATCCATGATGATAACCGTTCCAAAACCAAATCAATGTAGGAGCTTCATGATGTTTTAACTGCTGTTTGATTGCGAACTCTTGCGCTCTCAAGCTCACCGCGCGAAATGCAGACGAAATCCGCACGGACAATCAGCCATTCAGATTGCAACATTGAACAATGAGAGCTTTTCAAAACAAAAACAAACGATCGTAATGCCTGTCGGTTGAAGGTGGGCCTTTAAGCACGGCCGAGAGAGCCAAAAAGCCTGAAACTAGTACGAAACGAGTGAAACGTGTACATGGAACACGAATTTCCATTCGGAACGTCCCAACCGAGAAAACAGGAGTACCTTTAAAGAAGTTCCGTTCGTCCCGGGAATTTTCCAGTGGAACGAGCCAAAAGATCGTGTTCCATTTACATCCCAACCGGAATTTCCGGAATTTTTTGGTAAATGCTAAACAACCATGTTCATTCAACAAAATTATTTCTCAAGTCCGCCCAACATGGAAACAGTGCCGGAATGTTTACTTTCCCCGACGGTATCCGATATTTTAACATTTCTCGTCGTGCCCTGTATTGAGTAGATTTTAACTAAGCTTGCCTTTGAAGGTTCAAACAAAGAAAAGTAAAGAAAAGCATAGATAGGTTTGCTTTTGGAAAAAGCTCCCTAAAAGTCTGGCATTTCTATCACGCGATATTAAATATTATGGCACGGACACACAACCCGAAAGATCTCTGGATACCCTTTGCAGAAACAGCCACATCAGCGGACTTGATTCTTTTTTAATCGGCGTCCAGATAAGTACTTAATCCGCAATCCACATTTTACACTCAGTCTGTGTTTTATACCCAGTGCGCGTTTTATACGCAGTCCGCAGTGGAGCAGTGGGTGTTTCATACTGACCGTTTGTGCATCCCACGGAAACGCCTTAGGCGCCTTGCTTAATTTTCACTTCAGTTTCGAAGAGTAGCTTGCTACCAAATGGGTGAAGTGGGTGCCACGCTGTGGCCTTCCCATCCCTTCGCACAGAAGCGTTGATATCAATAACGCATGAAGATTTGATTTGTACATATATCTTTTAACTTGGTTCATGTTCTGCTAGGCAATGAAAAAAAATCTTTTTAGTTTTCAGTTGATTTGATAGCTGAGATCGCAGCACATTGTCCCTCTCTGCATAATCTCCGGCTGGCAGGCATGAAGGAAGTCGATGACGAACTGTTAACAGCAGTTGCTGAAAACTGTCGCCAACTTTCCTCCGTTAGCATCAAAGGCTGTGGCTTGGTATGTAAGTATATATGGAGCATAAAATAATATCAGCTACTTGAAATCCAATCATGCTATCCTTTCTTATGGATTTGTGTGTGACGTGTCATTTCTGTAATAGTGAGCTTAAGCAAAGGCGTTTTTGAGCGGTGGACGTCAACCAGAAGTGGACTTTTCGTATTGTTAGACAGCGGTCTGGCCCAAATTTTGGAACAAGTCATATCTATGAGAATAAAGACGCTGAGAAGTAAAAACGTTGTAGCGTCGCTGAAAAACGCCTGTGCTTAAGCTCCCTGATATAGGGAACCTGTGCGATTGTGTCTTAGAGGACGTCGTTTAAAATACAAGTTCGTATTATTTGGTATCACCAAGCAATTATTCCAGGTCGTTCCATCTGTAAATTTTGTACTACCTGTCCAGCAATTAAAGTGGTGTGAATGGGTAGAAGTATAGAGAATGAATTGAAAATTCATCGTCCTGTGGTCTCATTCTGCTCCAATTTGTTCATTTCACGCCGTTTTTAAGTGGAAGAGGGCGAAGAAATTGTACCAAAATATAAAACGCATTTGCACAGCGCGCAGAGGAATTTTGTACCCCTCATTAACCCCGTTCTGTGGCGTTCTGGTTGCCGTCGACGTTGTCGTTACGTAATCTTCCCACTGGATAACATGAAAGGAGAAGGCAGGTAAAACTGAGGAGGCATTAAGTGTTGCAATTACTGTAAAAGTGTTTCACTATTTCATATTTGCCCCTTCGCTGTGGATTGTGCTTCCTTGTTTCTTTTTTTTGGGGGGAAACTGATTACCCTAGTTATTGACGTTGCGTTTGTTTTGGCAGAATCCCTACCCTATGAAATCCACGGTTCAGTGCGCTGCAGATTGTTTCGCCTGCAAGTTTATAACTTCTTGACCTCGACAATAGTATACAAAAAAAAGAAAAAGCATTTTCATGCCAAACGACGAAAGCGCTGCTTTGCCCGTAAATGTTGGAATTATGTCTCCAAGGGAGGCATACGAGCGGTGGGGAAGATTGGCCTCTTCGGAAATACCATAATATTCAACAGACTGGGTAAGCCTCGCATTCAATGGCTTTGCCCTTGTTTGTGGCACGTGCAGTCCGTGCATCAGCATTGTACTTTCGATTTGCTTTAATAATATGTACTTACCGGCCACCCAAACGATCCTACAATACAACACTCGTACCAGTCTCCACAAGGTTTCCGGAGTGGTCAATTTCCTCGGAGAGCGGAGGAATAGTGCTGTCCCGACATGCCTTAGGCGTCATGATTTATGCAGGACTTAAAATCCGTTGAAGTCCTCTTAGAGCAAATGTCGTGTACAACTTTTTTGAATCACAAAATAATATAAAATCAGTATGTGGCGGTTTTCCGGTATTACTCTTGAAAAGTAACCAAAGTTTTTAAAAATACGAGATTAAAATGACGGCGGAAAGACTGAGCAGACGAGTCATGACGAGCGGTTATGGACTTCTCAAAGGCGGTTGACCCAGTCAACCATTATTTGCTATCTCAAAAACTAAAAACGTGGCCGTTTAATCTTGTTGTGATTGACTGTTATATTACTTTCCTAAATCGTATTAAGCAGAGAGTTGTTGGCAATGGTTGTGTGTGCGATGATGTTGTATTGTTTCACTTGGTAGCCAAGGCTTCTTTCATTCAATTTGCACATTAATAACCCATATTTCTGCGTCTTCTCCACTTCCTTCAACTGACGTTTGTCCATTCAAGGACAACTAATTTCAATCGCCAAAACTCTGTCAACAGTCCGTGTTCTCTGTCATTAATCCAGGTATCGCTTCTGTCGGCCCTGACCTCAGTGCTGTCTGCAAACACAGGAACATCCCATCATGCTTGGGCACGTTCATTCTCAAACAACGGTTCGGGCACGTCTGAGATTAGATCTAGTTCTCTCAGCAGTTCATAAAACAGGATTTTGGGAGCTGCATTGTGCCTTGCAAAATACTTTGTTTGAGCGAGGGTCTCACATCCTCCCAGAACGTGCGGTACACATTCAGGCAATTTTCCACACATTCGGCGGGTAACATCTGAGCCTCCATTTGCTTTCTTCGTTTTCCTTTGGTAGTACAATTTGGTTGATAACATCTGTTGGCACAGTTCTTCTATGGCTGTTACTGTGTGCGTTGGTGCTGATTGCCAGCGATCCATGCAAAACATCCGACACTGTAAGAACTGGGTTACTTTTAGTGAATTTCCCTTGCTACCTCTCTTCTTGCAAAGTTTCGCAAAGTTTCGGCTGTGCACTAGTTAAAGCAGACTTGAGCTTATTTCCTCCTATTTCCTCGTCATTGTCTGTGGTAGCCTTTGGATTAGGATGCTGCAAAATCAGAGTTGGGTGTAGCGCGGATGTATAATTCTCGGCATCATTCATGATTGAGCGACCTTTCTGCACTGCTTTCCTTTTGAACGTCCTCACCGCGCTCATGGTCGATTCTGAATTCTCAAATAACTTTATAACCAGTATGATGTTCGTGCTTTTATACTCCGCTTCAACAGATCTAAAGCCTCTTCCACCGCCTTTTCTTGATAGAAAAGTTAAGCTACTGATCCTAACGCGTAACTTCGACCATTCTCCTCAATAACTTTACGTGTTTCCCTGTTCAGTTGTTGTAAATCGGCAAGGGGCCGCGTCTGTGTCTACATGAAATACGTTAGAACTGGTAAGGCGTACTGATTCGACACAACAACCCTGTGGTAATCTGATCGAGCGGACTAGACCAAATTATAGACAACCGCTCCAGATACACTGCTTTTCCGCACTTTGGATAACAATCTTGTATTCATGCTTCGTGTTCTCCAGCATTCCTAGAAATTTGTAGACTCCATCTTCTTCCAAACTGGTAATAGCTTTATGACCGTCGATTTTAAAAGTCATCTTTTTTTCTTATGTCCAACCGCACACTTCTCATTCCACCTCAAGCCGACACATTCCATGTCATCCTTAACAGATCTCAGCACTCCCTTTAGCTTACTTCTCGACGCAGCAAATACCTTCAAATCATCGTTGTATAACAGATCAGTAATCTCCAGACTAATTGGTTTTGACAACTTGCACCCTTCACTTGCTTTGAGCTTCCAAGCTATGGGGTTAAGGCACAGCTGAAGTGCTTTGACCGTAAAGCATCACCTTACTCAGCTCGATTAGCTTTTTAGTACTCAGCTCGATTAGCTTTTTAGTTATCCTGAGTAACAATTACCCTTTTTTGTATTGATTTCTTATATTGTAAAAACTTTTTTGTTAATTTGGTAATAAAGCTTGTTGTTATGGCATGCCTCTTTCAAAATGCATCACTTCCGACGTTTCTATCCCTTGTTTTGTCTCAACTACGAGTTTGCGTTCCATCTATCACTTAAATGCCGTATTGTTATACCTTTCCATTGTGAGAATCGTTGTAGCTCAAACATCTCCCCTAACCACTTGTGAGCTACTGTGTCAACCGCCTTTCGTACGTCGACTCAGGCCATACTAAGACTCTTCCTCCCCCCTTCCGACTATCTAGGGGAATCATTCGGTCAATGAGAAGGGTGTCAAACATTCCACTTTTGCCTGCATTTCTGGGCATATCTTATATTTCTCTCGCGCACCTCGCTACTCTCGCTCCATCAAGCCATATTCCTCGAGAAGATGATTTACTGGGTTTAGCAGGTAAGAAGTAAACTATTTCTAGATCGTATTAAAGCAAGCTATCGGGCGCTGATTTTCGCTTGTAAATTCACCTGGTTTCGTAATTAATGATGTTTTAGCTGCTGTAAACCACATCGGGTGTCTGGCGTTTGTTCGTGATTGCCTGAAATTTTTCGGACACGCCGTCAAGCAAAACATGTGCTTTTTTTTCACCAAAAGTTGCCAGTTACTCTCCTTGATTGCTTCTCTCACGTCCCCTAGCCGCGGTGCCATCTCATCTCCACTTGCATCATGTTCCCATAGCAACCTCCAAAATTCACCAGCCTCGTTAACCGTTTGAAACATTCATTGTTCACCTTCACCTTTTGGGAGCATTGACTCGTATTTTGGCCTCTCGCACCCTGCTTGCATGGTTTTCTAGCATTTATCCAAAGTCAAAATACACGCCTCTGAAATTTCCTATTGAGCTTTCTTGATTCCTCGTTCTTTCTTCAACGCCTAGACAGACGAATCGAACTATGTAATAATAAGCACTTAATGACTGGCCCCAAGGGAAACAGTGAGTTTTGTTCCCCGAGACCCTCAATGTTCGCCGAGGGGAACATTGAGGGTAGCTGCCATGACTGCGTAAAAATTATTTGCGTGACGTCGGCTGGCACACACATTTGCCGCCGTTTCAAAGGTGCACGAACTGATCACGTGCGAGTCGAATCGAAAGTTCAAGTCGTTGTTTCCCTAGGGAGTTAGTGAGTTTGTTCGCCCTAGGGAGTTAGTGGGTTTTGACCCATGGCACGTGACACGTTCTCCTCCAATCGGAAAGCGAATTTGAATTGGGAGGTATAACAATTTTTTTTATTCAATTATGTCTGAGCCATGTCACAAGCCAAGCCATCTTTTACCAGACCTAAATGAACCACACTATTGTCTCCGTAAGCAGCGGCAGTTTAAGCGCCCTGTCATCCGTACAAAATGCTACATGAACACTTTTATTCCCTCAATGTCAAATAGATGAGTACGTAAAGGCAATTGTTTTATAATCTTTTCATATTGCCTGCAAATAGTTATATAGTTTTATTCATACTTACTTTGTAAATGGTCATGCAATTCAGCCTTTCGACTGGTAGATGATATTTTTTAGTAAACCTATCTTTCTTTTTTCCTTTCTTGGAGAATTTCTTGATTGTCTTTAACCTTTTCATTTCTGCTTTACCACTCTTCCTAATGTTCTTCCGAATTTCGCCGGCTTGAGCCTCGTGCCTCTGTTTCATTTTTTCTTCAGCTTTCGCCTTTCCATTGCGAACATTTTCATTTTTCTTCCAACCTTTCTGAATTAGGAAACGATGGCAACCGATTAAGCAATGCAGTTCACTGGCCATAACTAACCAATCAGGTTTTTTGACTTGCATCAATGACATTGTGATAGGACACGGCTGATTCGCTGATCGCTTTGTTGGTGTTCTGGATATCGCTCTTAGTTGATCGTTTTTTTTGTTCGTTTTTGTTTTTGTTTTTTGTTCTAGTGTTTATCTTTCGATTGCTGGAATCCCCTGGGTTGTTGTTGTAGCTTTTATTATTATTATTATTATTATTATTATTATTATTATTATTATTGTTGTTGTTTTTGTTGTTGTTATGATTATTATTATTTCGAGGGGGTCAATGATTCTTGTGTAGGGAGAAAAAGGGTGGCACATAAATGGAGGGGGTGTCAGCAAAAATGTGACCATGGCCTTCCCCTGTTTGCACGAGCCCTTTCCTCTTCTAAATCCGTCCTTAATCAGGGAGTTAACGCCACGACAACATCATCGACAGAGTAATGAGCTAAATCACAGGCAGCCCAGGAATAATGTGTGAGGAACCGATTGATATAGAAATATCTCATGCGCATTGCAAAATACGTATGAGATATCTCTAGTAATCGATTCTTCACACATTACGCTTGGGCTTCCTGTGGTGAAATGAGCACAAACATTTGCTCTGCACTTGCTTCATGATGTGCATTTTGATACATTTCTTTGCCGTCCTCTTTAAAACAACAAGGTGAAATGATAAAATTCAAGGCTTCGCCGAATGAAATTTTAATTTTCTTTCTGTTCTAGTCAGTTTGGTTCCTGGATAGGTCGTCCAGATTTCACGAGTTCAGTGATTCGAAATATTGAAAAAGCAGTCACCATCATGCGCATTTTGTGGTTGTTGTTATTTCCGTGGGACGATTTGATTGGCATTGCCGTTGTTGTCTAGTCCAAATGTCCTTTGGAATCGTTTCTCAGAGAACGGCTTGATCACGAATCCCAAATACCCGGATTTAGATTTGACAAGGGTGAATTCCTTGGATTTACGACCCATTTTGCTTTTCGAAGTAGTATTAGTAGGTGTTTTTGTGGTTAAAACTTATCGGTGCAGGGAAAGGCTTGGGGAACCGCTTGCCAAGTAGGTTCAATCCACACAATTTATCCTGCAAGGTAGTTCCCTAATTTTGCCCTTGTAAATGGTCACGGTTTTCATTTGAACAGGTTTCAGATGTAGGAGTTTGTGAATTAGCACGTATGTGTCCATTGGAGGAGATTGTGGTATCCGGAGTGTCAAGGCTGACCGATCGCTCCATTTTTGCACTTGCTAACTGCTGTACTTCAACCTTGAAAGAGATGTATGCATCTGGGTGTTCCATGATTACTCAGGCAGCCATTAACTATCTCAAGGTATTATTCCATGTTCTAGCGTGTTTAAACGCTATTTGTAGTGTAGTAAAATGATTTTTCGATTCAGTTATTTTCGGGGCCACGGTCCATTGTTTCTGTAGCATGTGTATTTGTATTCATTGTCTTGTAAAACAATGAATTCTGTGAGCCGTTGTAATCACTGTGCACTGAGCTCTACGGTCTGTCTACGGCCTTTCATTTGAATCTCTTACGAGTTATCTATGAAAGGATCCTACGACTGCAACTGTTATGCCTTTTTTAGGACACTGCTTCAGATTTTTGTCAAAGAAAACTGCTTGCATGCATCCTACTGAGACTGAAGCAATTGGCTGCTGTGCGTCGCTCCCAGACACAGGGCCGATTTGTTGGAAGTAGGCTTAGCCCCAACTTCAAAGAAACTATACTTTGTCATTGTATTTATTCCGGTCCAACACCAACACTGCTTCGAACAACTTTTCCCTGGCTGAAAATTGTTCTCACTTTTATGATTAGCTACGTGGCTCTAACTAACAGATGTTTGTTCATTTGACGCTTATTCTTTGGGAGCATCAATTCGCTTGTTAGCTGTGCATTGTAGTTTTATTTTCAAGGTTTTGTCAAAAGTTTGAACTCTTGAACTTTCGGAATGTCGAGCGTACTCATTTAGATGTAGTCATACGGAGGGAAATAGAGAGATCCGAAAACTTTTCGAACCTTTGAGAGGCGGGCCCCTGGTCTTGGTGGTAAAATGACGTCTACTGGGGAATTCACTTTAGCAAAACATTTTCCGTTCTTTAAGATAATTTCTTTCTTCCGGCGTTCTTGATGTATGTAGCCTTGAAATGTCCACAATATTAGTGAGAGAAAAATGACGGCTACCAGCGATAAGTTCTGTGAAATACTTGCGAACGATTCCAAATTAAGGAGAGGCAAAACGTTCGCATGTATTTCATCGAACTTATCGCTGGCAACTGCAAAGTTCTCTCATTAACATTGTGGACAATTCCATACTTCATACATCGAAAACGCTGGAAGTCCAACTTGTGAATGCTTGCAAATGCTTGTATACAGTATGAGACAAGTTTTTATGACAACCAATCAGAATTCATTCGAACAATCCCTACCGGTACGCAGCCAATCACAGCTCTTTCCTTTGTTCTTTTCCGGGAACATGGAACACGATTAGCGATGCCGTTATGCAGACTTTGCTCTCCCGCGTGCAACAAAGGAAATAGAAGGCGTCTGCACGCAGGCTACAATTTAAACTAGTAATGGTTAACACTAAAACTACCCCCGCTGTTGAGCAACAACGGATATATTTCCTTTGTTGGTGATTATCTATTATCATTTATCAGCTTACCATATTGTAATCCAGGCCTTTTCAACCGGACACTGAATTGTCAACGCAGGAAACTTAAGCCAAAAAGACTCTTAATGTTATGAAATGCGTTGTCGAAGCATTTGAATACGCTGGAAAATTAAGCAAAGGGACGGAAGTTATAAAATGCGTCTCCCAAGTATTTTAATTTTTAAACCGCCGAGCCGTCAGCAGATACTGTGAAATGCGTTGCCGAAGCCCCATGCCCTTCAGATATCCATTAGAAACGGTGTTTTCCTTCAAAATTAGAGTTCAAAACCCGAATGTCTGTATTCGGTCTTCGAACGCACCAGTTTTTCATCGCTAAGGGCACGTTTACACGACAGAGCAAAAATGGCTCTGGTCGGGCAAAAAGTAGAACGGGAAGAAACAGTGAACTTTTATCCTCTCCGCGACTGGATCAGGGGTTGCTTCGCTCAATGGTTCTTGACTTTGCGCCTCACTTTCATAGATCCTTTGAGGGCATTTTGTTAGTGCTTCGCCCGTCGCACTCATGGAAATTTTCGTGAATTTTTCCGCTTCATCGAGCCACCAATCCGTCATAGAGCGAAAACGGCTTTAAAGGTGCTTTCCTCCACGTTTAAAAATCTTTGTTTGGTTTCTGATGATAATAACCAAAACGACTGGTGAGTCTACGCGGACAGGGGAGCAGTTTGTCGTTGGTAGTCGTGTGACCAACCCCGATAAGGGTCTCTTCTTGACGGCAAGGGAGGAAGAGAGAGAGAGAGAGAGCCAGGGAACGAGGTTGATGAGAGGCACGAAATAAGAACGCAAATAAAATACACGGTTAACATTAAATAACATAGGGTGAGGTAGATTTAGTCACCAGCGGTCAGGGTTAGCGGTTTTGTGTGGATTGTCATCATTGCGGGCGCAGAAATCTACTTCACCCCCGTGTTATTTAATGCTGACCAAAATCATACACCCTGAAAAAAAAAAGAGTTGCACACAGGCCACGGTTTTATTGCACTTGTTCTTTATTCAGATATTAAGTAATATTTCCTGCCTTTAATAGGACTGCTGTTTGAAGAGAATATTTGTGGAGCACCGTACACCAAATGTTGATCCAGAGCAGCTGATGGCAAAAAATCTGGACACAGGAGAGTTCTGCAGGGCTGACCTTCTTCTGTGAGGACCTGTGGTACAGGATCCAGACTTGCCGACAGAGTGAACCTTAAGCTGGTTTATCGTGCCTACGCTCTACTTGATTTTAAGATGGTACAGCTATCGCTATTCCTAGCGGCACTTGACAATTGTATCATCTTCTTGTATAGCAGTTCTGGTTTGATTCATTTGCGAGTCTTTCCGAGACGCGCATTGTCAATGATGAGCCGCGAGCTCCGCGCAGACTCATTGAGGACAGGACATCTGTGACACCGCGGCAAAATGAGTGCGCAGGCTCAACCCACGCGCGAATTTCTTGAACGCGCGAGGGACTAGGTATCACAAATTTCAATAGAAACAGCCAACCGCCAAAATGGCGGGAATTTAAATTCTCGGTGTTTGTTTTCATTTTGCTGGGATAAGAAGATAAGAAGGAAGATAAGGTTTTCCATTTGAAGAAAGCTTCTATAAAGAATCTTTAGCAACATATCTTTTTGAACAAAAAATATATCATTGCAACAAGGGTGAATTTATGCTTTAAAGACAAGCGCTCGCGCTGAAGCATGAACTCCATTCTAGCTGCTTTGCTTGTGGCGATTGTCACTGCGAACTCTTCTGCTGGCAAAGTCCCGGAAGAAAAGGCTTGTGCTCTGAGGGGTAATAAAATAAGTGTACACGTCGACCAACGTCGACGTGGGCTGACTCAAGTGTGCTGAAATATTAACTTACAAACATGAGCGAGTACCACTTACCACATCGAGCTTTTCGTCAGAAACACC
>BLFK01000343.1:879453-881953 GCA_014634185.1 Astreopora myriophthalma | reverse complement strand
GAGTCCTCCATCAGTGTCGAAAGGATTGTAGCCGGAACCCCTTTCTCAAGATGTTCTTTTGATCTGATTAACTCCCAGCCTGATGCTTGCAAGTGTGGTGACCAGTCAGTTTGGACTTTTGTTTTCTAGCATTTCTTTGTGCAAATAATTTCTTCCATTGTCAGGGGTCCCTTGTTTTGTTAACTTTGTGATGCTTCGCCCTCAGAAACTGTAACTTGCTGGGCCTTCCAGTAACTGCTTTGCTCCGAATAGTCTGCCTCACTCATCACGCTCATGATTGTTCACATGGAAGTTTACTGCCCTTACTCGTTTGGACAGTAACTCCAGGCGATGCCTCGTTCATTTGTGAACTCCACAATCGTATTCACTGGGTTTGTCACAAAGACTTTCCCATTGTCTATCAGGGTTAGTAATCCAGTACAGAGTGACCATGCTGTCCATCGAAAGGTACATGTAAACTGAACCAATTGGACACTGTTTCATGTTTGCATACATTTGTGACCTTGTTTGCCACCATTTTTTCCATTGCTGGGTCCAGTCTGGCAATGGATGTTTCTTTTTGAAATTCTTGACTTGGAAGTGAGTAGGCCTTTTCATTGCTATGCTTGCTGCACAACAGGCAATGTTGCTTGCATCTGCAAACGTGTGGAGTTAATGGATTCGACATGGCCCACACCTCTTGTTATGCTTTTCAGCATTGTCAGTTTTTAGCTGGCAGGTCCTGTTTTTCAAATCTTTCTTCATCTGGTCAGGCACTTCACTCTTCCACCCTTTTGCCTAGTCACAAGTATCTCTGTAAATTTGTTTCTCCTTTACTATAGTGGGTGAGGTCAGGTGATAAATGCTATCAAGATTGCTGAAAATTTCCCTCTTGGTGACTGGCTGACCATTCACAGGAGCAGGCAGCTGTATCTTCTCTGTTTCCTCCTTCCTATTCCATGATATGTCCAGCATCTTGCTCGGATTAGTCAAATCTTCACTCTCTAGTAACTCGACATTGGATTCCCACTTGTGCACAAGAAACTTTGCACCCTCCAGGGCAATTGTAGCTTAGTTTTTCAAGGTCCCCAACTCATCAACATCTTTTCCAGTCTTCATTAGATTATCAATGTATGTGTAGTAGTAGCACTTTCTCTTGTGACAGGCTTAAGTGGCATGTTGTAAATGCATGGTCAGGTTGGCTTGCCTGTTGCTTTCTCAACTATCCCTTCCTTCAGCTGCTCTTCATTGATGGGAAGGAGTTTTACGTGACAGCAAGCAAGGAGTACCTGAACCACTTGATACTTGGTGATAGCATGCATTGCAAGATAAGGACAGACCAAGTATTCAAGGGAAGACCTGAAGACCCCATAGTTGAGGGCACGACCTTTGATTGGGTCTTTCACGGTGGAGAAGAGTATGCCTACAGCAGATGCATGTTTGTGAAGGAGCCCTGTGAATATGAGAAGCTGTATTTCTTTGTTGTGCTTGGTATAGAAGACCAAGGAGAAGACGATCAACTGCAAGTTTACAGTAACTTCAAAGAAAGTATAGAGAGAATGAGTGACTGAGATATGACGTAGTCATTCCTGGGGTGCTAGGAAGTGTCTTAACCAACAAACGAGCAACCCAGTAGAAGGTGATTGATGAATGTGGAGAGAAAGCTAAGTCAGGATGGTAACCTTGGCAGAGAGTACAGGCACATGTTATAGGTCATGTAAACGGATCACACCAAATGTTTTCGGTTGCTCTAAAACTTCATGAGCTGTATTAAACCTGCTCTTTTCAGGGTTAAAACCTGGTAGTTGCACAGTGGTCAGCGGGGATTTAAAGCTAACGTTGGTCACTAAAAGTACAGGTTTGATCGGCAAAGGGTGAGTATGAATTGAGAAACACAAAAAGAGTAAATAAAAATGTCTCTTCCTTGGAGAACTCTTCCCTTTCCTTCCCTCAACTGTACATGTAAGTGGTAGTAGATTAGTTCAAACATGCAAAATTTACACTTGTTTGGGAGGTTGCTCTGCCATGTTGATGTTATTGACACATGACTCCAGACTTACCCTGAGGTCTAGACTGAAGGGAATTTAAGGGCCACTGTATTTTGGCCTGGGCCACAAAGAATTCAGGGATACTGGCCAGAGTGACAACTAAACATTTGAGTCAAGTTCTAGCCCTCTGTTTCTTTGATTGTGTTAATGAAGTTGGGTTACTTCATTTTTTCTGTGAAATGTAAGTGGACAGAAAATCAAAAGCAGAACTTTTAATACTTCCTGGCCTGCTTTTTAACCCATCGACACCTATACCAAAACCGGCCACACTGTGTGCAGGCTTTGCAAGAGAAAAACGAAACCTCCTCCTTCCCTTACTGAGTGTTCTTTTGTCTTGTGAGGTCACAACAGCTAGGGTTCAAACCACGACCTCCTGCATGAAAGTCCAGTGCACTCTCGATTGAGCCAACTGGTCGCGGTTAAAATAATGGGTGGAAAGCTTTTTCTTCATGTTTCTGTCTTGCTAATTCATA
>BLFK01000343.1:846953-874453 GCA_014634185.1 Astreopora myriophthalma | reverse complement strand
TGTGTGGCCTGTAGCTTTGGAATATCTTTCTTCTCAGGTAGAGGCTTCTTTGGATTTTGCTCTCCAGACCTTTCTTAGCTCTTCCATTAGCAGCATTTGCATCAGACTCACTATCATCACTTTCTTCAGCAAGTGAAAATGACTTGCTAACTGTAACAAGGCTTGCTGTGCATCTCTGCTGGTTGATAACATGCTCATCTGGCCAGCCAAGGTATGGGACATTTCTCTTTTGGCATCTTGCACCTCATCTGCCCCTCCCCTGATTTCTTTGTCCTTTTCACTTTCTGTTTGTCCCTAGTGTATCTTGCTCTTAGATTCTGATGTCTTCTTCACATCCTTGGGTACAATGTGAATAACAGAATCCAATAATGCCCTTTCTATTCAGATTGCAAAGAACGGTACTCTAACTGGAAACGTGTCACTATCAGTTCACACTAGCTTCTCGCTAACTCAAGAAGAGAGCTCCTTGGTTTCGTTCCATTACAAAATTAAACCCTAGATATTTCGAGGAGTTTAGAGCTTTTCCTGCTAATTGAAGTTATCTGGATTACTGTAAACATTACTCTTAATTGCTGATTAGATGAAATGAATCTTATGATAATTGATTGCCTCCTTAAAGTTATTCCTGCTACGCTTTCTGCAACTTTCCTCCACACTTTCTTTTTTGTTTCGGTCTTTAAACTCGTTAATACTTTTGTCATGCAGTATTGGATAGCATCATACCACCTTGGCAAGTGCTTCCTTGTCTACCTGAGCTGCACCAGTTCATCCTTGCTGGCTAAGTACACAAATTTACTATGTGGAATTCTTTATAGGCATCCAAATGGGAACTTGGATAATTTTTAGAGTGTTTGACTTCTACAGTTGAGAAAATTTCTCAAGAAAATAAACTGTATAGATGTGGGAGACAACTAATAATTAATTTTCCTTAACATGGTGGGTTCATACTTTTCTTGGCCCCATATACTTCAACCAACAAAAATGACTGATCACTCTGAAACCTTGATTGATAAGACAGTGCCAGTCAAAGGTAAGTTGACAGTCCCTCAAAACTTGATTGTTGAAACTCGATCCTCGATTCTTGAAAACTTCGAGGTTCTAGGTTCAAGGACTTTTGAGAAATTATCGAGGGCTTTCAAGAAATGTTTTAGTTGAGTTTCAAGACTTTCGAGTGGAGAAAGGAAAGGACTGTTGGTGCAATGAATTTTTCACATGCCTGGTTCATGTATTTTGTTTTTATAGGGGTAGATTTACACTCACATCATTTCTTGCCCAAAATTTGTTTGTTGGTGGCATTGTCAATGAAATTTTCATCATTTAATGCTTTCTTTTAAAAAGTAGTCTGGAAGTTTCATTGTACTAAAAAATGCATGTTACTTTACCTTCCCCGACAACCTGAAGTTTTAGGGTCAACTTGATTCATGGTGTTGAAGACTTGAATTAATCAAACTTGTTTTTTTGGTTTTGGTATTTTGATAAACAAGTTTTAAACCTTCCAAGTTTTCTGAGTTTGTCGTAGTGTCTTGACTTGTGTTTCAGAGGAACATTTCCCATATCACACACAGACTTTCCTGTGTGGTATGGTGGCAGCTAGTGGTCGTTATCTTGTATAGATAAGTGAGAAAAATGACACCAAGGGGGAATTTTTCGATTCATGATTATTGTAGTTCTGAGTAATCTTATTATTTTTATCATGTATGGGAGGATTAAGTAACAATTAACAAGCTGCATGAGTAAAACGTTACCAAAATAGTGTATGAATGTTTGTTTACATTTTCCGTGGCTGCTTGCATATGTTCTAAGTGCGTTGCTCGAATAAAAGCCACCATGTGTGAAGCACCTTCTTCATCACAGACTATTGTTTTGTGTTCAAGAATGAAATACTATTGTTTCCTTGAAATCTTTGATCAACATCCTCGAAAAATTCTTCAACTCAATTCTTAATTCTCAAAAATCCAAACTTGAGACTCAAGCTTCGAAACTTGATCCTTGATTATCAAAAACACAATTATTGAGTTTAGAGTGGAGACTGTTAACTAACATTTGACTGGTACTGTGTGTGTATGTGTATATACATGTATATATATGTTACTTTTCTCTAATAATGTTGTGTATGTTATGTCCCTGGCGTAAACTTGTTCAATACCATAATGCTGCCTGGCTACCTGGCATTTTTAACTCTTAGGTTGTTAATTCAGGCACCAGTGCTCCTCAAATGGTTTATTAAGTTTATTATTATTTTCTTTTCCAGTGTAACTATAACATTCAATATCTACCTCTAAATGAAAACTTACCAAAATTCTATCAAGATATAATTTCCCACTGGCAGAAAATTAATAACACTAACCTGAAAACAAGAGATGTGTTAAATCAAATAATATGGAACAATCAGTTTATTCGAGTAAACAAGTGTTCTGTTTTTTTCTCTGGTTGGAAAAAAGTCGGCATTGAAAATCTCGTGCCTTTTCGACAACGAAAGTAACACTTTGATGACTTTCACAACTTTCATGCAGAAATACAACGTCAAAGGTAATTTTCTACAGTATTACAGTCTTCTATCTGCAATACCACAAGAATGGAAAACTATGCTAAATCAGGAATGTCTTCTACCATCAACTAATCACATTCCACTTGCAATCAAAAAGCTCACATGCAGAGCAATTCACAATACTTTACTCAATCACCAGCATTTTCCTCCTCCAATGGCAGAGAGAGGACTCATTGAACTTGGCTTTATCTTTCAAGAAAGACAAAAAAGTCTAATCACTTCCTTTTGGTGTGACAAATGAAGTAAAATTATCCGTGTTTCAATATAAAATAATTCATAATATTCTGTATACAAATAAAATTTTGCTCAAGATGAAAAAGAAATGACAACTATATTGTCCTTATTGCCATAGCATTGATCAAACGCCACTCCATTTATTTGTGGAATGTTCTATTGCTAAATGGTTTTGGAATTAATTTACAAAGTGGTACAACGCCACATGTGGAGGAAATATTGTTTTGGAGCATAACGACATTATATATGGTGTTTTAAGATACACATCGTCCAGTTTAACTCTAAATCACTTGATCATAATTGGGAAATATTTTCTTTACATTAACGCAGTACATGATGAAAAAAGACCCCGGTTCACAGATTTTGTAACCCTCGTAAACGAAAAAATTGAATTAGAAAAATACGATTACAACAAATGCGATTACAACAAACAAACTACTTTCCTTTAATAAAAAATGGTCCAACTTTCTAAATCAGTAATCATTGGAGGCTAGCTGTACTATTCATTTGTAATTTAATCATCAATCTGTTAGTAACTGTAGTGTAGCATTAGCATCGTTCTTAGTAGCATAAATATCGTATTGTTAGTAATAGCGCATTGTGAGTAGTTTCGTATTTCTTCAAATCATTTTTAGTATCGTATTGTAAAGTAGTGCATGTATAAGTGGTGTAAGTATAAGTAGTGTAACTTATAAGTAGTGTAACTTTTTTCACTCACAGATTATCAAAAAGACTCGCATTTCTTTTGTGTTGTGTTGTCCTTCCCTTAAATACATGGACCAACATGACTGTAGTATCAGTTACTTTTTTATTCCTTTGCAACTTTCTTCTTTTTGATGTGTTATATGTACTGGTTTGGAAGAATTACTAAATGAAATAAAACAAATTATTCCACTTTGTTTCTGTGTTACATTCAAACAACTTTTACAATAATCAATGAATTTTGTTTTAATACAGGAGGGCTTAAACAATCTCTTCAGTCAGGTGGGAAAATTGCTGTCCTGTAAGCTGATCCCACAACACGGCAAAGATACTAACATTGGGTATGTAAATGACGGAAGTAGTTAACATGGTTTCTATGTTACACCCCCAAAAATGTTATAGAAGATGTAACAGGGACTTAAAACTACCGAAAAATGTAAGGCATATTCAGTGCTAAGATTGTTACCAATCTTAGTCTTCTGTCCTGAAACTGGGGTGTTCAAAATATGTGTGATCATCCTTGCCAAGTCTTTCCAGTTTTTGTTTTAAGCAAAAGGAGGGTTCCATGTTCCCGCTATATCGCGAGGGAAGAAACAATCTTGCAAGAAATGAGACAATTAACTGTCAGAGGAAGAAATGAGATGAGATTTGTAATTACTTTTGAGCTTTGTGTTCCAAATACTTGTCAACCTGATGTACTGTTAAAAAAAAAACTTGTATTAATTACTACTGTTTTATCAGGTTTAAAAACACACAATGTTGTGAGTTTTTTAATAGCTCCAAAAATATGCTGCCCTGTAGGGACAAACTCTATTGTAATTTTTCATTGCAAATATTGAGAAAAGACAAGACTTCCCTCGGAGGAAGATGAGGCAAATTAGCATACTGTGTGGAATTTAGACTTTTTTCAAGGAACAGCTTGTACAAGAAAAACATGACTTCAAAGCACTTATAATGAAGCCAAGGAGCCGTCAGATGAAGCGTCACGAAAGTCAACCTCACATTTCAATGTAAAGGGTTTGTGAAGTTTGTTTTCTCCACCGAAGCTTCTGTGTAGCCCTTGTTGACATCTCACAATTTCAAATCAAGGAACCTTATGTGTGCAACATGACAGTGGAGTCAGTGAATTTTAGGATTGTGGAAAGTCATCCTGGAGATGTCTTCAGATTAATTTAGGTTACAGTTGACACTTGCTGCAAAAGTGTTTTGTTGCTTTAAGGTACACATTAGATATGACTCTGGCTATTTTGTATATCTATAAGTTCATATTTTTTGGCTAATTAGTACAGTGATCTGCATTTGAAGATCATTGTCTGTATTTTCAGTTGTTTCTGTATTCATCCCTATTTTTCCTGAGACTGTAAACAAAACCCTCTCCAATCTTCAGACTGATCCGTACTGGCAACGAAATGGTGCATGCACCATCGTCCAATAGGATTAAATGAATTTTTGAAGGTGACAGCAACAATCTTAACAGCGAGACACAAAATTATCATTGAGCGAGTTCTACACTTACATGCAGCTGCTTACATGCTTACATGCAGCTGTTTTAATCAAACAAACTGAAGTTCTTTAATAGTGGATACATGCTTGTTTGATGAAAGCTGCACGGAAAATTTTGGAATGATAAATCATGTGAGACTAATTATCTGCATTTTCAGGTTGACAGAGCTCTAGTGCATGGCCCAGTTATTCAAAGCGTGATTAAATTGATCCCGCATTAGTGTGGACTGTGCTCACGGTTTATATACCAGTCAACAACACATTTGTAAAGGGGGAAAAAAGAAATATGCAGTTTGTTTTTATCTGTTCTTTCCAATGACTTTTGGAAAACATTTTTAAAAGGCAGTGTAAAAAAAAAGTTAGTTACCTTTAAATCAAGAATGTTTAATGGCACACAAATGGCCCAAACGTTGCACAAATTTGTGTAAAGACTTGTTGCACAAATATTACTTCTTATGACCTTAAAAAGGGAAGTGAAGCTTATGGTAATATTTGACTCACCAGTGGTACTATAGCATTGTAGTTGTATGGATAATTTCACAACAAATCATGCAGTAAACATATTTCAGGTTTGTGGGCTACAACACTTTACGTGAAGCAGAAGCAGCAATACAGAAGTTTGATGGTCTTGATCTTGGACAAGGTATCAGGCTTAAAGTTGCCCTTGCATTGGTGAAGCAAAAGCCAGCATTCACAGACCTTGAAGAAGTGGTACATGTGGTGAATGGCAACACGACAAGCCCTGGAATGACAAACGGTCCTGAAAATGCTACACCTGTTAGGTATGAGGTCATGAGATTGATTGCAATATCACTCATGCATAACTGATAATAGGCTCCAACTATAATTATTGTGAGACCCTGAGCTGAGTTGTCTTAAGCCTGATTAGTGCTAATCCTGGGTTAAATGTGGACACAACCATTGTGTTGCCATGATAGTTAACCTTGATTCGTGCTAATTGGTTTTTGTACACTCACAGGCATAGTTAAGCTTGTGTAGATAATGAAAGTGACTTGTATGGCACGAGGCTTGGCGCAGGCCATGCAAAAGATGCAGTTTGGTGCAGACCATACAGATGATGGCATACAGGAAGCAGTAGCCACTATGCCATCATCTTGTAACTAAATCCACAAGTGGTCCACATTCCTTGCATTTTGAGGCAATGTGTACGAGTGGTTTTAAGGCATGTGCTCTGGCTGAAATTAAGGGGTTTCGGGTTGAAGTCCACAGCTCTCATGGGCTGATCCTTTTTTTCTTATCTTATGCCTGCACAAAAATTCAGAGAAGTAGTGTGATAAAAGCATAGCAGAGTAAAATTAGATTGTGTTTAGAATTTAGTCTTCTTGACACTCAAACAAGAATAGGCACAAAGCATGAAGTTTATGAATGTGACTGGTTTGTGTCAGAAGGGAGTCAAGTT
The DNA here is from genome assembly GCA_014634185.1 of Astreopora myriophthalma. Lineage (NCBI taxonomy): Eukaryota > Metazoa > Cnidaria > Anthozoa > Scleractinia > Acroporidae > Astreopora > Astreopora myriophthalma. The sequence continues at coordinate 868,046 of BLFK01000343.1, read as the reverse complement.
TACAATTTCGTGAAGTGATCAAATTGTCTATTTTTATTTGTGTGAGAGGCATGTTAGTGGTGTTGAAATAAGTGGAAGTTCTACAGCTTGCTCCTGGTTTGTGCATGAGAAAAGTTTTTGTTTCGTAAGCTGGTCATTAATAGCTCCAAGCACGATGTCTAGTTTATTAGAGCGCCACATTATTTTCATTATTTTCCTATTCCAATTAAGTGGCAAATTTACATAATCCAGTCTAAGGATTTTTATATTCTTCAGCTAGCGTGCTATAGATAAACCCTTTTGGTCTTAATGTTCCTGAAGCCAGTACATGGCTCTTAATTTGTATAACGCAGTGTGTACGATATTTACTACATGTACTTGCAACAAACCTTTAGTTGTGAAATTTCTTAAGCAATTTTGTGGCTAACTGGCTTATAGAGGTGAAGCCACCATACTTGTGTTTTCAAGTCAAGTTTTCTTCTCACACAGAATATTATGTACGTAAGAGTTAGGATCATTTATACGATATTGTTTTAACAAAATATGGATGCAATTCATATTAGTATAGAAAAGAATCACAATAATTTACAATTCATATGTAAAACATAAAAGGGGAAGAAGTGCTAAGGAGATGAAAGAAAAATAAGCGAGCACTTTGCCAGTGACAAACGGAAATCTTGTGAAAAACCAGGTTGCTTAAGTGAGTAGGAACTTAACTCTGAGCAATCACGTGTCATCTGCGGTCAACAACTGATAAGCTCAAGAGGAGTAACAGTTACACGTGCAATAATGTAGGATCAAATGTCAACAAAGCCCCTGTATGGAAACAAGTACATCATCTAAATCATCTTATTAACTTAAACCGGTTGTCAAACTGCGAGGATCATAGCTTCATTTGATTTCATATCCGCAGTTCAATAAATGATTCATTTCGTAAATAGGTTGGTAAACAAATCACCACAAGGAATGTTATGGGAGAAAAACTGCCTGTGAAAACAGCCTATGTCTTGTACTGTTAGCTGGAAGTTAAATGCTAATACATTTGTAGTATTTTTTCTTTTGTAGACTTTGAAATTTGGTATCTTCATCATTTTGCTTCTCATTCATAAGTATTTCATTCAGTAGATAAGTGTTCTTAAGAAAATTAGTTTCATTGCGAGTTTTCTCAGACTCAGTCTTCAAGTAATACCAGTTAAAGAAATAATGACTAATTCTTGCTAATCAAGAAATAATGCTGGTTGCCTGTGTTGTGCTTCACTGTTCAATGCACATAAGGAAAACTTTTCATCCAGAACTTCATTGAGAAATTTACTGTATTCAGTTGTATTGTGGTTTTGGCCCTGCCATGTGCATTTCATTAAATACTGTGCACCAACACTGTTTCTGGATCAAAATTTATCAAACCCATGGAGTTGTATTCTCGTAAGTGTATCAGGTGAAAAATTGCTGAAATAAAAGAAATTTTCTTGTTCCTCTGAAACTGGTAAAAAGAAGTTAAATGTTCATTTAACCAGAAGCCTGCATAATTGTGTTTATGACAGTACTGATGTGTGAAACAGAACTTACGTCTGATATGAAATGTAGTGCAAGGTGTGTACATGTATTAGCAGATCTCACTTCAGTTAGATCAGCATGAAAAACGACTTTAACTGGAAGTTGAAAAAAAAAACATTTATTACAGTACTTCTGTATTTTGAAATTTGATTTCCCCCTAAAAATTCAGTTGCCCGTTAACTAAAGGTTGCAGTGCACCTTGAGCACACTTTTCAACAAGCTGTGAAGTAGGTTAAGTAGAATCCGAGATACTAATTTAGACTTTTGTGACTTTTGTGACTTTTGTGACTGAGTAGCACGCTTGCATAGTCTTGTGTATCTATGCCATGTGCGAGCAGTATTTGCAAGAGCATGATAACAGTTGAAAGCCATGTGTTTTTTTTCAATAGTTTGTAATGCAGCTTTTCAAATGCCGTTTATTTTCACATAAAACAAAATTTCATAGCTTTCTGTTTTCGATGTACACCTATGGTAATTCATAATCTCGAGAACAAAGTTCAAAACTAGTCTTTTTCACAGGGGAGCATTTCTTGCCATCCCCAAAAACTGCTGTAATCAAAAGTACTGCATGGGAGTGAATTGTGAGATAGCAATTTACAATTGTTTCAGTGGACACATACACTCCTTAAGTGTTCCTACTTTTTCCAAGTGCAAACACACGTGGGCTAGTGAATGACATCAAAGTTCTGTACAAACTGATAAACAATTGTTTCCTTCAGGCCAAATTTGTGCCAAAGGAAATCGGGAGTAGAATGTTTTTGGTGCGTCAAGCACTGTCATTCCAGGGAAAACTCTCTTCCAAGTACTTAAATCAAAATACAGTTAAAGGAGAAGTGAGGATAAAAATCGAAAATTTTTTGGTTTGCTTAATTTGTAGTATATGACACAATTAAAGCAAATGTATTGCAGTATTTGGGAGGTCACTAACATTTTGAAGTCTTTAGGAAGGGGGAGAGGTCCGTGTTGACAGCTCAGTTGAGGTCTGCCATTTTGCAGGCTTGCACACTGCCGGCTCAAAATTTAGTGACGGAACAGGGCAAATCGGTTCAGTGAGCCATTGGTGAGGGAATAAAATCTATTAGAATACTTCATTCAAGAAATAGTACTGCCCCGACTTAAAACTTGGTTGCATTCAGAATAAGGGATTTCAGTTCAAAAATTAAGGAGCACATTAAAAGTGTTATTATTAATTTGTAGGAGCTACGCATAAGCACAAGAAAAGAAATAGATTGTCATTATGTTGAGTTCATTTCCCTAGCGCTTTGCATGGCTGTACGGACTTGACTCGGGATCAGCGATGGCAATCCATAGTAATTCTCTTTGTAGGCGGACTGTTTCAGCTGTATAGCGATCAGATTGATCAATGAAAGATATTAATTGCACATCTGAACATGCTACTTCGATTGAAGCTTATTACGCGGGTGCCAGGGGCAGCCGCGTAAAAGTTTGCGTCGATTCTCCGTTTTTTTGCCTCTTAGTCGCAAATAGCAACGCTTGTTCTGATTGGCTAGTTCGATGTTTTGGCCAGTGGTATCCACTGTAATATCAAGCTCGGAGGCACACTCTCTCTTTTGGTGGTGGACATCACGGCAGTATTTGCATCTCACGAACGAGGTGCAGTTTGCCAATAAACATTTTGGTCTTGTTTTGGTGTCGTCTAACGATGCCGCCTTGGACTGGGGCAAAGTTTTGTATAAACACGTTGTTTCGAGGGCGGATCAGAGTTTTTTTATGCAATTTGTCACAAGTTTGAAATGGTGTGCGATACTTCGAATCATCATCTGAGTGAAAAATAATTAATTGCTGAGTTGACTAGAGCACCACTTAGTTGAAACCTTCTGAACTGCGGAAATCTGTAGAAGGTATTGTACTTTATTTGCTTCGCTTTATTAAAGTCATCGAATATATCAATACTGTGAATAATCGAACATATTTGAACAACTTCACTGACCAACCGGTGTGATACTTGTTCCATTGCATTTTGTAGTATGGTCTTCATTTGAGTTTGTTTACTGAATTTTTTTAAGCGAGTCGCGCGTGCAATGGTGTAATTTTTTCTTGTGGTTACAGTAGTTCTCGTGAGCAAATGCACTCATCAATTTCATGCGTGCAGAGGAATTCTTTTTGCTTATCCGCTAATTTCTGTTCACATTTTCCCAGTGGTCCGAAACGGTTTTAATCACACGAAGTTTGTAAGTTCAGTAGAACCCGAACTATAGATTGTCGGATATTGTATATTGTACATTCGGGCCCAGCCGACATGTAATTTGCGTAATTTTGACGTTTGCTTACATTCTGTGGACAAATCACTCTTCACTTAAATTAACGTGATTCATTGGTATTAAAAGTACAATTTTTGTAAACTGTCGTATTATCTTCCAGAAGACAGTCGAAAGAGTTTTCCAAGTTAAATACAAAAAAAGGTGTGCATAATAATAATAATAATAATGATAAATAAATAGTAAGTAGCTTTATGTAGTGCCATATCCACTAACTGCACTATGGCGCTTTACAATACTGCATTAAAAGATTTACATGAAATTACAAAGTATTTACAAAAAAGCTTTCTTGAAAAGGTAAGTCTTCAGACTTTTCTTAAAAGTAGCCAATGAAATACCAGGCTGTCTCATATAAATGGGCACAACCGTGGGCCAGCCACTGCGAAAGCTCTGTCACCATAAGTCTTTTGAGTGGACCTTGGAACAACCAGAAGAGACTGATTGGATGAGCTGAGACTACGACTGGGGATATACGGTGTTAGTAAATCACTAATATAAGTTGGGGCTAAATCATTCAGAGATTTAAAAACCAACAATAAAATCTAAAAAACAATACAATGCTCCACTGGTAACCAGTAGAGCTCAAAAAGTAATGGTGAAGTATGACCAAATTTAGAATGACGCTTAACAAGACGAGCGGCGCAGTTCTGTACAGATTGTAGCCTCTGGATATGGTATTTTGGCAGTCCGTATGAAAGGGCATTCCCATTGTCTCACCTACAAGTTATAAAAGCATGTATGAGTGCTATTGTAGACTCCTGAGAGATAGCTCCTTATTTTGGCTATCCTCCTCAGATGGTAAAAAGCCGATTTGCGTATAGCTCTAATGTGTTTCTCAAATGTTAAACTATTCTCAAAAACTACACCCAGATTACGAGCCGATGCTGATGACTGCACTGCGGAACAACCAATTGTAAGAGAAGATAGCAGAGGACGAGGCCGATACTGAGAACTTAAAACAAGTAGCTCCGATTTGTCGCTGTTGAGCTTAAGCTTATTACAGCACATCCAGTTGTCTATCTCACGAGCACAGGCTTCAACTTGAGAAGCTGCTAAAGCCTCCGCATCCCCACCCCGGGAATCGAAGGACAAGTACAACTGGGTATCATCGGCATAAAAGTGATAACCCATGTTGTACTTACCGACAATATCGCCAAGTGGCGAAGTGAACAGCAAGTAGAGTATGGGACCTAATGCAGACCCCTGAGGAACCCGCATGCCAATGGACAATGTGAAGACCTCTCCCCATTAATGCTGATGAACTGGTATCGATTGCAAAGATAGGAGGTAAACCAAGAGAGCACAGAGCCAGTGATAGCAAACCGAGTAGCTAGCCTATTGAGTAAAATAGTATGGTCTACAGTGTCGGCGCAGCGGACGAATCTAAAAGTAGTAAAATAGCAGACTGATGATTATCTAATGCCACCAAAATGTCATTTTGGACTCTGAAAAGAGCCGTCTCAGTACTGTGCAGTTGTTTGTAAGCAGATCGGAAAACTTCATTGAGGTTATTTATCATGATATAATCTATCAGCTGCAGAGCAACAGCTCTCTCGATAGGCTTTGACATAAACATTAAATTAGAGATTGGTCTGAAATTAGCAAAAACCTGAAAATCTAGACCCAGGGGCGGATCTAGGGGGAGGGTGCAGGGGGTGCGCACCCCCCCCTGAGATGACCTGCGGCTTTGTAATACAACTGGTTTACGTCCGGTCACCAGTCAGTTACCCCATTCCTTGAGGGTGCACCCCCTCCTAAAAAAAATCCTGGATCCGCCCCTGAGACCCATTTTTTTCAGCAATGGATTAAGCATAGCTAACTTAAAAACAGTCAGGCATCACAGCAGTGTTAATAGAGAGGTTGACAATCTTGGTCATCACAGGCAAAAGCACTAACCAGCACTCCTTCAGAACAACAGCTGGAGCCGGATCCAGAGGACAAGACTTCAAAGCACAACCAGTAATCATACTAGACACTTGAGATTCAGTAACATTCTTGAAATGCGAGAGCACACAGCTTACACGAGAGGAATCATCAGGATTTACCTGACATTTGAGTCGTCTGTTTTGCGAGAGATGGATTTGTCCCGTGAGCGAGTTGAGGCCTGTGTGCGTGATATTTATCGGTGGATGTTGTATAATAACTTGAAGATGAATAATTATAAGACAGAACTTTTTATTCTGCACTCAAGGTATCGTCCACAGCCATCGTTGAATTAGTGACTGTTGACCACTCGCCATTCTCCCCAACTCCATCTGCGCGGAACATCGGGGTTGTGTTCGATAGCACAATGAACTTTGAGAAGCATATAAGTGATATCTGCAAGTCAGCCTTCTTTCATATTAGGAATATTTCTCAAGCTTGCAAATATCTTACTACTGAATCTACTAGGACCCTTGTTGATGCATTTGTTATGTCTCGAATTGACAGCTCTAATTCTTTATTATATGGTCTGCCTGGCTACTTAATCCAGCGCCTACAATATGCCCTTAATTCAGCGGCGAGGCTTATATCTATGTCACGCAAGGCTGATCATATCACGCCTTTGCTTACAGAATTGCACTGGCTTCCAGTGGAACAACGCATCAATTTTAAGATTTTATTGTTTACGTACAAGATTGTTAACGGTTTTGCACCAATGTACCTGAGTGAATTGCTTGTACCGTATGTCCCAAGGAGAGATCTTAGATCTGCTGACAAGTTGCTTTTATGCCAACCATCATATCAAACCAAAACTTATGGGTACAGAGCGTTCTCGATTAGTGCTCCTCGTATGTGGAACAAATTACCTATGGACATTAAGTGTAGTTCTAGTATTGCAATCTTTAAGCAGAAACTGAAGACACATCTTTTTAAATTAACATATTATTAATGGTTTTTAGTTCTAGTTCTTAGTTTTAGCTCTTAGTTTTAGTTCTTTTCTTTTTTAATTATATATATATATATATATATATATATATACATTTGTATGTAAAGCGCATTTGGGCAATTTTGGAGAGTGCGCTATATAAATAATAAAGTATTATTTATTATTATTATTATGTACAAGAGTGCTTGAAGAACTGTCCAGTGAATTTCGCAAGCTAGTAATCTTCAGTCAAAAAGTCAGCAAATTTATCAGCCAGGTCATTGTGTGAGCTCGATATAGGATAGAGAGCATCAGATTTGGTGTGTAGTAACCTATTGTAGTAACAAACTCAGGTCCAGATTGCAACGAGATGGAAATCAGATTGTTTCTATTGACACACGAGTACAGCGGAGCCGGGCACACTGAAGTAGATCTCGCAGAGATTATACTTCTAATTTTTCTCCGACAAGCTCTTTTACCCCCTGAATTTCAAGATCGAGAGTTCTTCAATGCCCTCAGACTAGACATAGTAAGTTTAGTATGACATGACGTCCGCAGGCCCATCAGAAAGCTTCGACTGTACGAGGTCCTTGAAGTAGAGAAGAGAGTACGGCAAGTATGCAAATTTGGTAACACAGCGTGGTTGGCGATAAAATTAAAAACCAAACGTTGAATAGGCACAGGTCCGGGATTTATCGAAATATCGACGAATATAGTCAAATCGAGCGGCGGGTCGTTCCCGGGTATAGCAAGACGTCAGACCCCGCTTTGAAGACTTACTAAGCGCCCTTGTCGTCTTGTTAAAGCCGGCCGCAGGAACAAGCTTAAGTTTGACTGCTCGAATTCCCCTAAAACAACCCAAAACATTTCTGTGGCTTCATGTTGATGTTCAAGAGAGTTACGAGCTTGTCCGCGTATAGAAAACACGCAAAATAGTGAAAATAAAACCAATAGAGTGAGCGGTTGAAAATTCGTGGCAGCCATGATCGGTGCCTGCGCAATACTCCCTAAATCAGTGGATACTAAGACATTTGACAGATATGTTTACACGGCAAACTCTCAATTGAGCGGAATATCTCTTCTTTCTGTTCACATCTGCCTAGCACGTCAGAAAAAAATGTAATATTTGAACGAGCTCAATTTTATCTTTAAGCGCGATTTCGAACAAAGTTCGTACGCTCAGTGAAACCCAAGATATAAATTGTCGGATAATTTATGTTTGGGTCGATTGTTTGCATAATAGTGATGTTTGTTTACATTATATTCTTTGGAAAACTATAACTGCTCAATGAAATTGTCATTCGTATTACGTGTGAAAGCAATTTACAAGGAAAAAGTAAAACTGTGTCCTGTAATCTTTCTGAAGACAGTCCAATGAGTTTTACGCTCAACTGAAGAAAGTTTGTTTTACCGTCTGTTCAAACTGATCGCAATGTGCCCATTGTGGTATTCCAATCTGTCAACTTGAAGTATTTGAAGACACCACCTTAATAGGGCTACCTTAGTAAATGTTTTCATTGTTGAATATGGGATCTCATAAATCGCCAATTACCGTATAGTAACATTGTATTCTTTGTCTGCTATCTTTTAGGAGTTTTATCCTCACTACACTGATTCTTTTTTTTTTTTACAACCAGACCCTCCCCAGCGAGTGCGTGCCTTCACAGTGACTTAAGGTTATGCATCCGCGTCAACGCCTCCAGGCGTCTTATTAGATATTAAATCACAAAAGTTTCGTAGAATAATACTTCTTTGTTGTCCTTTGAATAACAACAAATCACCTGAAATCTCGTTCACCTTGTGTAAGCAACCGCCCAAAATGTCAAGTCTAGGTGGTCAATAATAATAATAGGCCGCTTTATTCATCCATCTTTAAATAAAATAGACAGTAGATCTTCAAGTTAATATATGAATAAAAGGTTAAAATGTACAGACATAAAAGGAGGAGCCTTGCGGTTCTCACCATGAAAGAGTGAGTCTGAGTTCCTGACCTTGCTATTCTGACTGAAACTGGCTTAGATTTTAAATTACAGCCGTGGCTGGCATTTAACTTTGTGATAAAATTAATATTTGGTTTTGGTGGTTACTGTCATTCACAATACTTTGTAATTCATGTTTCGTTGCTACTTGGCATCTTTGCTCATGGGAGGCGGTTGCTTTTGAGGGTAATTTGCATACCTGCATGGTAACCGCAGAAACAAAGTAGCTTCGCCACCAGCAGGGATAGCTGTTCACAGTTGCCTGTAAACGATAGTACAACACACTTAAGTTCTGCCTAACCCTTCACCCGTTTGTAAAACACTATCAGATGAAACCTGATTGAAACAAGATTGAGAATTTCCCCTCCCCCTGTGCTTGAACCAATCTGATTGGAGAGATTTTAAAATTCCACTGGCTCGCTCGTAGGCTGAGAAAAATAATGTATGATTGATCCGTAGCAGGGTTTACGGCTTACAGACAAAACCAGTAAGGTACACAAGAACTACCATTACTGAGTGGCGGTCTTGATTTTTCTCAGGATATACATGAGCTTTAAAGCATAGCATATCTATTTTTATTTCTTGCCACTTGTGGACGTACAATACTAGCTTCAACGGAATGAAATTTGCGTAAAACGACATTATTGCCACGTAGGCAATAGGCGGAGCCTCATAGAACTGATGTACGAGATTGTTGTGTATGCAGGAAAAATTTCAGCCTAATGTATGGTAAGGTAATCTAACAGTAGGCTATCACATGTAAAAGCCGAACCAATCACATGGCATGCCATTCGGCATATGACGTCATAAGTAGCTTGGCAAGTGTTTTGACTGCGTTATGATGGCGTGTAAGTGGCGAAGATGAGAGGAACAACATGATTAATATTATTTAAAGTTCTGAGCTTTGAATGTTGTACTCTGCTTATCAGGAATTCATCTTCAGTGACTTTCTGCTTATCAGGAATTCATCTTCAGTGACTTAGCAAGTGTGTTGACTGTGCAATGATGGCATGGGAGTGTTGAGGTGTGAACTTAGAAGACAAGAGAAATGAAACAATATTTGGTAACTTTCTGGGCTTTGAATCATGTACACCATTTTTTAGGGATTTATCTTGAAGCTTGTGTGTTCAAATTTGATTAAGGGAGACAGTCTCATGGGCGAGCGTGCTGTTATCAATCCAGCAAGACTCATTAAAATTTTACTGATTGGCTGGCTTAAAAAACTACTACTGCTAATCATAAACGAAGGGTGAATAAATGGGCGTCACACAATCATTTCAACTACCGAGGTAAAAGATTGCGAGTGAGTCATTCCTGTCTGTAAAAGTATTGATGATGAGCTTCAAAATATGATGAGTACAGGGCAATTTTATTTGAGAAGGACAATAGAGTTGTTTTTCGAATTGCAAAGCACTTGAAAGGCCTGGTGAATTTTGGGTGTGATGAGTCTGCCAGGACCAGATGATTGAATTGATTGATGCAGGCACCATCTCACTGTACTGCAAAGAGATTTTTAATTTGTGTTGTGGTCATGTGAGTGAATGGGCTCTACTGTATTCTCTTCCTCGTTGGCACTTAGCGATAGCTAACTGGTGTAATGGCTTGTCGTTTAGCTGAATGACGATTTATGCCTGTTCCTAATAATTGCTTTGCTTTTGTGAGAAAATTTGAGATCGTGAGGAATGCAGGTTTCTAGCTTCCTGATTGGCTTAATTCTTCATGGCATTGGGTAAAGTTCATTACACATACAGTCAGGTGCTAGTTAAGTAAGAATAAAAACAGGTTTCTGTAATTATATGCCCATTTGACACTGAGACCAGTGAGATCTCAGTTTTTACATGTGGTGTGTGTGTGTGTGTGTGTCAGTGGATCTGACACACAGTCGGAGGCACCGAAGCAAAGTTGCTTTACCCGCTTATAAGACATTGCTTCTACATAACAAGCGAACAACTTTGCAGTTTCATTATTACATGTATTAGTCTTTTCCCATTATTACATGTATTAGTCTTTTCCCGTTTTGTTAATCCCGTTGGAGTCACTTGAATTTTTCAAGTGCATATAAGAGACAATTGCTTAAATTGTCCAGAAAAGTGTGAGGGTAATTTCTTCAGTTCATTATTCTTTTTGTTCGTTTTTTATCTATATTCATATTAGATTGTAAATTATCCTGAAATTTTGTATTTATTTCAGGGTTGCACAACCATGTTTCTCCAGTTGTCTAGCCATTCATTGCAATTATTGTCCACTTCACTGGATTATTTTTTCCCTTTCATTTCAGCAGACAAAATGAAACAAGCCTAGAAGATGGCGTGTCACCATCTACAGATACCAGCATATCCTATACAGGTATTGTTATAACCTTGTAGGCTTCACTGATGCAGTTGTAAAACTGTTTGAATTTCCATGAAGTTTCTGGTTCTATTTTAGTTTTTCTTTGTCTAGAAACAGAGTGTGCAACAATTTGTGTGCCCCATTGTGGCATCTATGTTTCATTTTCACACATGACCCATTCACACCTCTTCAAACAGCAAGTTTGACAATATCGTTAAGAAGTACGATGCAGTACTGGTCAGAAGAGACACTGACCTCAAGAGACCGATCTCTACACTTAAAGTGCACCAAACCCCAAAATATTTTTTTCGCTACAATACATCTTTGCATCTGTTTGAAACGCATTTGGTTATTTTTTCTCATTTTTGCCAAATCTTGACATTTTGTAGGCTTCCGAAACTTACGAAAAACTAAACATCATTTGGTACACAACCGAGTCAAAAGGGGCATGGGTCTATTCTTGATTTGACGTCATGAACTATTTTTCATGCATGTTTACAAAGACTTGATGGCATGTAAATCAGTTTGTGACATCAAATCAGGAATAGACCCACGCCCCTTCTGACTCGGTCAAGAACCAAATAAGGCTCAGTTTAGTTTTGAAGCCTATAAAAAGTCAACATTTGGTGGAAAACAGGATAAAATGTTCAGTGTGTTTCAAACAGGAGTAAAGATTTATTTTAGCGAAAAATATATTTTGGGGTTAGGTGCACTTTAAGAAACAGTACATTTCATGGCTCTTTACATCTTTCTTGTGTAACAACAACAGTTGCCTTTTTCTTTATCGACTCTTTTAGAATGTAAATAAAAACCTTGTCTGTGAAGTGGGATTTAAATTTTTGTACAAGTTAGAAGCAGTGTCTACAAAATATGCGTGTAGTTGGCCCAAAACTGAAGTCATGTTTGGGTTAGGTTAGGTCATTCTCATTCTGGCTATGCTAGCTCCTCATTCTTTAATATTATTTTCCTGGCAAGGCAGTTGACATGTTTTTGTTTTCGTTTTTTTAAATTCCATTTCTTTCTCCAAGGGAAGCCTTGCAATTTCTGTGGACAGTTAGGGCTAAAGTGGTGCTCTGTGTGTAAAATTCCATACTGCAGTCGAGACTGTCAAAAGAATGATTGGCCCAAGCACAAGCTTGTTTGCCTGCAGCGTCCACCAGCTGAGAGAAAAACAGCTAATTCGGTGACCAGTGTTCCCTTGACCACCACCACCCCTGGGGATGTTGTGCATTCACCTGAAAAAAACCACAATGACCCAGATTTCTCCCATTCACCCCCTGGGGTTTCTCTGCATCATTCTGAGGAAAGTGTGGCCTCTACAGCCCACAGGGATTCACAGGAAGATACTGAGCGAAGCCCTGAAAATGAACGGGACCCAGTCAGAGTAGATGGCTTTGATGTTAACAATGTTGAGATGTTTGCGGAAATGATGGGCTTTGACATAAACCAGGTGAAATTTGTGGAGAAGGGTGAAGACGTTGGTGATTCTGACAAGTCATCTTCATCTTCTTTAGATAGCAGCATCAGTCAGGAGGTATCTTCCAAATCCCCAGTGGCAGCTTCACCAGAAGGCAGACCCAGTCCTAAGACAGTACACATGGAACATGCTGAGAGGCTCGGCAGTGGCACTACAGCACGAGAACCAGACAGCCAGTCTGTGATTACTTTGCCAGAGCAAGGGAATCCAAATTCACAGCAACCATCTTGCGCTAAGGGTTACAAACGCTTTTTCATCAAGCAGATCTCCATGGAAAGCGTACCAACAGATGGTTTCTTCGAAGCAGTTGTCACTGAAGTTGAGAATCCAAGCTGTGTATGGGTTCAGTTGTGCACGCCAGAAGCTTTGGAAAGACATGATCAACTTAAGACGAAACTTCAGGCCTTGTACTCAAATTCAGCTAATGAAAAGTTTGTTCCAAGTGCTGGTGAAGTGTGTGTGGTACAGTTTAGTTTTGACAGTCGATGGTATCGAGTTAAGGTAGACGTTGTTAACAACACAGGAACTTTGAGGGTGACCTACATAGATTTTGGGAATCATGAAGATGTTACGGTAGAAAAAGTGCGGCGTATAACTGAAGACCTAGTCCGTTTTCCAAGACAAGCTTTAAAGCTCTCTTTACATGGTATAATAAGTACCTCACCATCTGGCAACTGGTCTTCAGAAGCAACTACTTTCGTCAAAAGCAAAGTTTTAGGCATCAAGTGTAAAGTTCAGGTCTTTGGACAGCACAACGAAGTATTGTTTGTGCAGTTATACGATCCAGAAGAAACAAGATCTTATGCTACAATTAATGAGGGCCTAATTGCATCGGGGTTTGCCAAGACTCGAGGAAGACCAATGTCTTCCCAGAACATTCCTCAGCGACATTCAGGTTCACAGCAATGGCATGGCAGTCAATACAGTCCACAACTGAATGCAGAACAAAAGTATTCTGAACAAAAAGAAGGAATCCAGGGTAAGCAAAGACGACCACTTCATCATGTGAACAACTTACAGGGTCAAGTGAACCAAATGAAATCACCTTATCAATCAGGTAACCAGTCTTTAGCTTCTAAAGAATTGAGTAACCCTTCAAGAAACTTCACTGGAACAGCTGTTACGAAGGAAGCCTTTGAAGCCGTTATTAATGCCATTGTGAATCCCTGGGAATTCTATGTGCAGAAAACAGATACACAGCTTGTCAGTAAACTCAGTGGTTTAATGGCGGATTTAAATCGACACATTAAGGCAACCTCTTTCCTGGCACAATCCCAGACATTTTCTAGTGGTCAGCTATGTGCAGCCAAATTTTCATTGGACAATCTTTGGTATCGTGCTGTCATCTTAGAGAAGCTGCCAAACGGCGTTAAAGTTCGTTACATTGATTTTGGGAACAGTGAGGTAGTCCAAGGTGATTCCATTGGCCCCTTACCTCAGCATTTCCAAAACTTTGCTCCTCTGTCAATGCGGTGTTCATTAGCTGGTGTGGCAAAACCAAAAGGAAAGGACTGGAGTCCTGAAGCAGTGCAACTCTTCAAGTCTTTGGTGTGTAATAAACCGTTTCTATGTAGAATTGTACATAAACATGAAGTTACCAGTATTGTCGAACTTCAAGACCCAGGGCAGAACAGAGAGCAGAGCGTGGCTAGTGCACTTATATCCGCAGGTATGTGATAAAGCATTAACCGTAAATAGGGATAGTTTGAATTTTGTGAAAGTTCTTTTGTACATGTAATTTCACTCCATTTAAATGCTGGAAAATGCACAGATATGTGAGGTGTATTGTAATACTCGGTGTTAATCCTCCCTTCAGAGTCAGTCGAGCCTTCCAAGGCACGTTGGCCTGTTTGTCTGTTTTTTTGTTTTTTTGTTTTTTTGCATGAGTGAGTGGGCGGCTCGTCTGAGCGTTAAGTGACTGCTAGCCGTCTAATAAGGATGTAACTCTTAAGGTTATGGTGGACAATCAATACTCTGTGCAGTAGTTTTAAAGGAAGGAGGTGTTTGAGTGGAGCCAATCCTTGATTCTGCCCCCACTAAATTTCAGCTTAAACTTAAGGAGGCTATGCATATTAATTGGAAAAGCCCAATTTAAACCAACAAGTTCACCATGTCAACCTGACACTTACGCCTTAGGTTTTATATTCTTTCCAACACTTTATACTCACTCAAATATGTAATCAATTTTGTCACTTTATCATATTAATTATGCATGTCTCACTTAGTTGTTATATAGTCCTTACGGGTTTTTCCAAATATTTGTAACTGACGATGATGTTCGTAACATCGAAACATGTCTTTTAGTATTAAAAAAGTCGTAATCTTTTTTAAAAATCACGATTTGCTTTCTGTTTTCTCGACCTTTTGGTTTTACACAGGACCGAATCCAAATGGATCCAATCCCTTGTGAAAGTCGACTATAGCTATGCCACTTACAAGCCTTATTGATAGTCTCCTGTCGAAGGGTAATGCTTTACGAGGTGCGGAGCTTGTCAAGGATTGCCCAGAGACGCCAGCTGAGCCCGTTTCACCTTATATCGGTCGCAGTTTATCAGTTTTGGCAAATACGCATGCGCTAATTTTTCAAACCGTCTACTGACACCAGACCTCCGTCTACATCAATGCGTACCATATGAAAAAAAATTATTACAGTTTCAAATATATATATTGCTCAAAATCCCATATTAAGTTAACCGGAACTGAGCTGTGGGTACGAAAGGGATCTGTCACATATGTTCTAGGGGCCAACATTTCTCTCCCTCACTGCTTTGTCACGACAGACAGGCTGCCGTCGACGGGTATCTGAAAGCAACGAGGAACTGGGGGTTGGTATAAGCGATCCGCGGGCCGAAATCTCGGGGAAACTCGTCATGGTATACCGCTCAGGCAATACGTCCAGAGGTACCGCTACTGGTCCAGATTTTTTTTGTTCTACTTTGATTGACGTCTGCATGCGTGAAATCGCTGGTGGTCTAATACATAATAATAATAATAATAATAATAATAACTTTATTTAACGAGGGTAAAGACATTGATTACTGGTCACCCAGTAGTTTTCATAATGGCCCTCCTAAATGTACGTACCACTTGGGAGACGTAGCGACTACATTTAAATCACACAATGACCTTTTAAGTGATCCCAAGAAGCAACGAAGCTTAAGCATTTGCCTCACTTCTACTTAATTGTTTGTTTGGCCGGGGGACGGCTTGTATCAAACACGTATCAGTGATACCGACAGAACAATGATAATAACTTTATTATTATTATTATTATTATTATTATTATTATTATATCACGAATAACAATAGAATTTTATTAAGTTTGGATTATTAAATACAATGCTTGTGTGGACTTGTAATTTCCTTCCACAAGCCGCTATTTGGTGCTCCTTTAAACCTCAGTTTGTTACACCTCTCGTCAAAGCAGAGTAGCACCAAACTTTCTCTGATCTCTATCGTTGCTTAACGCTGCTATGTTTTTTTCTTTTTCACACGATAAATATGCTGTGGTGTGCTGTTAAGTGTTGAAGTAGCCCGTTGCAGATATTCAGTTGGTAAACGGGGCGCAATAGTACCGGCAGACCAAGGCGAAATAAAGGGATGAAAAATGGAGGGAGCTTGGGATGGGCGGCGGTAGGGGACACCTCTGTAACGTCTTTTTTTTTTAAATTGAGCTTTCCGGTATACCCGCTGATTGGTCAATTTTGACAGATGCTGTCAACACAAAGGTCGATGAGAAACCGACAGTTATAATTGTTCAGCTTTTGTGATTTGCAAACTAGAACGTTGAGCGTCTCGAATCATGTTCAAGTAAAGACTACGAGAATTCTAAGGGCTTGTGGAAAATTACAAAGTTAAGCATAGAGTTTCTTCCTCATTCAAATGACGATTTAAATCGGCGTAACTTTGGAATGTTATTTTGAGGGAGCTAAAAACTGCCAAGGACGTAGCTTAGCACACTCGAAGCGGTGGATTGTTGTCTATTTATTAGATAAAGAATGAGAACTCTTAAATCAGGAGCCCACTCCTGGTTAACACGAGCAAGTTGCATTTTTAAACACCGGAAATGAGAAGTTGTAGCGTTTGAACTGACTTGTTTACTTGCCGTAGAGAGAGATTTATTAATTTCATGGTCTCGGTATTATTTTCATTTGATGATTCAATCTAGTTATGCTTGCAGCTTACAAAAAAAAAAAAGGAATGAGACGGGGGGTTATTTTAATTTGCCATGATTATAATCCCAGGAACAATAAAGTATTCCAGGACACGTGACGCAATTACTATAGGCGATTTCACCAGACTCGTGCAGCGTGCAGATCATAAAATGGAATACATCATTTTCACATGACGTCGTGTCGGCCATGCTGGTATACCAAAGAGACATTTGTATGAACTTTGGGCGACCTTTGACGGCTTACAATCAGTTTACTATGCAATGAAACCTACCCAAACATGGTTAACTTACCAAGTTTTTTGGCTGTCTTTCTGGTGGTGGGGCTACCTTTCTTTAACTCATTCAAGCTTGAAAGAGATAAGAAGGGTGGGATTTTGGCATGCATACAACGTGAACAAAAATCTGCGTGCACAGAAACGGAAGTGAGGTCACAAAATGGGGATGCGAAAAACCGCTGACCAGCTGTAGTCGCTCTGCGTCGTGTTCCGTTTCTTTAAGTGAGTTATAGTGCTCAACAGGGCAGCTTGTGCTCTGTGAATAGGCCATTTCCGAATTGCTGTTTGCCGCTGTTTCAAAGCGAGTCTTGGTGCTAAACCATTCAAATGATAATGAGTTTGATTTGCATGAAAATACAAAACTCATTTGCATTTGAATGGTTGTGCACCAGGACTCGTTTTGGAACCGAGGCAAACAGCAATTCGGAAATAGACAATTTATACGCCATTTGGTTAGTAAAGCTGCTTCGTTCACCATTGTTACAGTTGCTTGCGCTTTTCTCGCTTGGCTGAAAGGAAACGGAAGCGATTGTTACGCAGGGCCCTATGTAAGGTATTCAACAAGTGTTTATCGGGGTCCTTGACATAATAGCATTCTTTACAGCTAGATTTCACTGTATTTTGCTATATGCATGAATGAGTTGGCTCATAGGAGCTGTTGATATTATGATGTAATTTGGACGATATGTAAATGCCAGTGCTTTTTTGAACTTCGGAACGGGCAATTATTAATAAGCGGTCACCCAGTAACGTCAGTCAGTCTATTTGTCTGTCTGTCGGTGAATCATAAATAATTACATAGGATAAATGGAGTAAGGTTAAATTAATTCATTTTAAGTAATAGGTTACTGAAAATACAAACTTTGATGATCCCATTAGAAATCTACAGTACAGCACTGTTTTTCATGCCTTGTCTTTTAGGACTAGCAGATGCATTCATCCACAAAGATGGAACTAAGCACCAATTGGTTGGAAAACGAGGGCCGTCGTTCACACGACCTCAGCAGCAAGTGGCTACAGGAACACCAGAACCAAAAGGCGCTGGCAGTGACATGAAAAAGCCCCCATTTGGTGCTCAAAGCTCAGGGTCTGAAAGCAGTGTCGGTCCATTTACAGGGGATGGAGTAGAATCTGCTGTGTTTGAACCAGCAATCCAAGCAGCAGGCTTGCCTGAAGACATACAGCTAGATGTTGTGGTGACAGAGGTGATGTCTCCCGGGGTAATTTACTTAGGAAGTTTGGAGTCTTCACGAAACACTGCCAAGTTGACACAGGACATGAATGAGCACTACGGTGTTGTCTGTTACCCTCCGCTTGTTCCACATGAGAATGATTTGTGTGCCGCACTTTTTACCAAGACTGGAGACTGGTGTCGGGCATTTATCGAGGGAACCTCTCCAAATGGAACAGTGTATGTACACTATGTTGACTATGGCAACACTGAATTTGTACCTCAGCATCACCTGCGACCTCTCAATGAACAATTCAATTTCACTGCGTTGCCATTTTCTGCTCTCCGGTGTTCCATAGCAAATGTCGTTCCACTTGATTCGTCTGGCTGGTCTGAAGAAGCTAAGGGATTTCTGAAGACACTTATTCCAGAATATAGTCGTTGTAATGCACGTGTGGTTGGACGACGAAAAGGAAGGCTTGTCGTGGACATAACCATTAATGAAACTGGCCAAAGTGTTAGTCAAACGCTGGTGAAACAAGGGCTTGCAAGGGTAAAAAGAGGAGAGCATGATGCCCAACAGAACTCACGACAGGGAATTGTGAATGATAATGTGGTCAAAGAATCCAGGAGTCAAACTTCAAACAGCCATGTTACCGCAACCCCACCAAAAGGGAAGAGTGAGAAGCCAGATAATAGTCCGTTGGAGTCCGTTGTCTTTCAGCCTGCAATTCAGTCAGCAACATTGCCACAGGACGAATCGTACTTTTACGTCATGTTGACAGAGGTGACAAAAACTGGTTTGTTTTTTGTTCAAGTAGCAGACCATGAAACTGCCCAGAAGTTGAAGAACCTTTCAGACGATATGAATGCAACCTATGGCTCATCCGGGCAATCTTTCTTCCACCCTCACACAAATCAATTATGTGCAGCTCTCTTTGCAGAAACCGGTGACTGGTGCCGTGCCATAATCAAAGACGTTACTCCTGATGGTTTAGTGGATGTTCATTATGTTGACTTTGGAAACACTGAAAAACTACCTGTTTCGAGTATCAAGCCACTTGCGGATAAATTCGCCAATGCTCCATTCTTTGCACTGCCGTGCTACTTGGCTAATATTTCACAACCAGAGCCCCATGGCTGGTCAGAGCAAGCAATGGCACTGATTAAGAAAAAAGTTCCATTATTTCAACGTGCAAGCGCTCAAGTGTTGGGGAAACGTCATGGTATGCTATTAATTGATTTTGCAATTTCAACCAATCCACCCCAGTCTCTGAGCCAACTGCTTTTGAATGAAGGCCTCGCACAAAGGTCAGTGAGGGGTGACACTCATCTCGAGCAGCAAGGGGGACCTTTACTACTACGAGAGCCATTGTACCCCTTAAGTCAACAATCTGCAAGCAGTACATCATCCTCAAGAAAAGCAGGATCTATTGAATCGTGTGTCTTTGAACCTGCTCTCAAGTCAGTTATGGGTTTTGATGCCTTTGACGCCATGTTGACAGATGTCTCGTCGCCAAGCTCACTTTTTATCCAAGTTCTGCAGCATGACAAGGTTGAGGCACTGCAACAGCTCTCAGCAGATCTGAATGCGCATTACAGTACTGTTAATTATCCTCCTTTTGGACCCCAAACCAATGAGATGTGTGCAGGATTATTCTCTGATACTGACGACTGGTGTAGAGGTTTTATTGATGGTGTTAACTCAGATGGTTCTGTGCATGTTCATTATTTGGATTATGGCAACAGTGAGGTGTTGCCTTGTTCAAGAGTGCGCCCTCTGGAAGAACGATTCCAGAAGCAATCGCCAATGGCTTTGAAATGCTCATTGTCTGGAGTCTTACCTGCTCAGTCAAATGGCTGGTCTGACAATGCCAAGGAAGCAATATTGTCTCAAGCACCATTAAATAGCCATTTGAAAGTCAAAGTTGTTGGAAGGGAAAGCTGCTTGCTTTTCATCGATGCCTTTTCTCCTGATTTTCCCAGTCAAGAGTCACTAAGCCAGTTCCTCATCACGCAAGGACTGGCCTCTGCTAATCTGGCAGTTGAGCGACCTGTGCAGTCATCTCCAGCTACTTCTGCTTCTGACAACCATTTTTATGCCTCAGCAATTCCCTTGGTAGATGTTCCGACAGCCATCAGATGTCGAGTCCTAATCAGCGAAGTTCAACGACCAGACAAGATATTTGTACAAGTCCTCACTAAAGAAAATGTTCAAGGTCTTTTGGCGATGTCAGAAACTTTAAACACCCGTTGCTGTACAGTTGACACCGTCCCTTACAAACCAGCATTGGGAGAGCTATGCTGTGCTAAATTCAGTGATGACCAAACCTGGTACCGTGCAGTGGTTGAACAGGAAATTTCTGAGTCCCAGATGATGGTAGTGTTCGTTGATTATGGGAACCAAGCTGAAGTTGCTGTGGAGTCCATCAGACAAATCACGCATCCATTCACTCAGCTTCCTATTCAAGCCAGAGAGTGTTTCTTGGAGAACATTGAACCACTGTCAGGCTGCATTTGGTCGAACGATGCTGTTACATTCTTGAAGGAGCGTTTAATGCCTCAGATAACTGAACCTTTCTTTGCAGAGTTTGATTGTACAGCTGGAAGTGGACGTTGTCTTGGTGTTCAGTTGTTTGAAGTGAGTCCTAATGGGCTGCCAGGGAGGTCTGTTTCTCAAGATATGATTCAGCGTGGTCTTGCTCGAGGTCAAGATGATGCTAGTAGTTCTGTGCTTCAGATGATGGTGCCAAACCTTGATCACTTTGATGTTGTCATAACCGAGGTTGTACATCCAGGAGAGATATGGGGTCAAGTCCTGGATGCAAAGGCTCAAAGTGCACTTGATATGCTCATGAAAGATATCAACCAGTATTGTGTGGAAGCACCTATTCCGACCTCCTCTTTCCAACCTGGGCAGGAATGTTGTGCCCAGTTTAGCCAAGATTGCCTTTGGTATAGAGCACGTGTGCTAGAATGCCCTACATCTAAGCAGATTACAGTTCAATTTGTGGACTTCGGTAACA
>BLFK01000343.1:817343-841814 GCA_014634185.1 Astreopora myriophthalma | reverse complement strand
TGATAAAAAAACGAAAATGGCGCCCTGTGTTTTTGTTTTCCGTCCTCCGCTGCGTAATTGTATTGCTGGCTACAGTTAAAACTTGTCAAAGAAAACTTGTTAATTCGTTCACACCAGCAAATAAAACTTGTCAAGGCAAAACTTGTCAAACAAAATTTGTCGTTCATACACATGAGCAATGAACATTGTCAATGACACTTGTCACAGAAAACTTGCTCGTCTGTAACCGGCTTAATACTTGAAACGTTTAAATTGTTGAAAATTATAAGGAGAGCTTTTTTATCCAACCAGACAGCCACTATCTCGTTGTCACGCAAGGTGGAAATTGGAAATTCTGAAAACGAAAGATGCTACGGCACTAGAAACTTGTAAAAAGATTTAGTTCGAGATTATCTTCGAGGTGCTGCAGATAAAAATTCCTCACGATTTTGATTTTAGAATTTGATGAGCTCACGGTGAAAACGAGGCCATTTCCGAGTTCGCGTCAGCCTCTTTTTCAAAGCGTGTCCAAGTATGAAAAGTATGGGATGGTAATAAGTCTTCGCATGTGAATAAAAACCTGTTTTCACAAGAAAGAACTGAATTCGGAAATGACCTATTTCACTTACTCCAGTACGGTGGCCCAGAAGTGCACACCGAATTCAAGTAAAGTCTCACCGAATTCAAATTCAAGGAAAAGTCACACTGAAAGATAAGGTTAGCGGCAGACACTGGACACTACTGACTCCAGGTAGCTAGGCGCGCTCGGCTATATCAAAATGGAGGGGAGACAGTGTTGTCAACTCTGTGAACGGCGAGTCTTGCAGTAATTGCGTGTCACTAAACCACAATTTCTGCTGTTGCTGTGGCACGGCTCTTAACAGCGAGGAACTGGCATTGCAGGCAGGGTTACGATTACGCTGTGATTCTCTTGTTTCTGTCCAAGTTCCATGGTGTTGAAATGAGTCTCAGAACACTAAAGAACAGGTTCCGGTCACTTGGCCTTCGGCGAAAGGTTGTACAATTCAACGAAGAAGTCAGGCAAAGGATACAACAGGATATAGATGAGCCTGGATGTTAGGTTACAGAAGCGTGTGGCACACATTAGGAAGAGAGGGCTATGCGTTACCCAGAGAGGCGGTGCAGAGATTGTTGAACGAAATTGATCCCGGCTGTTGTGAGATTAGACTGGCACGTCAACTGCGAAGACGCGTGTATGTGAACACAGGCCCAAGCTATTGCTGGCATGTTGACGAATATGACAAACTAAAACCTTACGGATTTCCAGTACACGCATGCATCGATGGTTATAGCCGTAACGTACTTTGGTTAAAGCATGCCAGAGGGAACAACTACCCAGAGATTGTGGCAAGATCATATTTGCAAGTGGTAAGAGAACATGGGGGGTGTCCTACCAAAGCTAGATCTGATTGCGGAACTGAAAACGGATTACTAGCTACCGCACAGTGCTTTTTCATGAATGATTTGGCGAGTCACATTTATGGCACCTCGCTTCATAATCAAAGAATGGAAGCATGGTGGTCTTTTTATCGACGGAGTAGAGCCTCCAGGTGGATTAAATTCTTTAAAGACTTAATGGAGCGCTCAAATGATCTTCAAATGGAGTGTTCGTGGTTTGGTTTTCTGGTCTAATCCAGCGTGACCAAGATTCAGTGAAGGATCACTGGAATACTCATTTCATCCGCGGATCACGTTACGAAACAGTCGCCGGAAGACCAGATCAACCGTTGTTTTTGTTTTTTTGTTTTTGCCCGAGTTGTATTCGTCTCGAGACTACAAGCAGCCTGTTACTGAGGAACAATGCCAGTGCATTCTGGAGAATCATCTCAGCATGGAGGAATGCTCAAACAAATATCAAGAGTATTTTGAATATGTGCTCGGTATAACGGAATTACCACTTCCTGAGGATTGGAGGGAGGGACCAGATCTGTACAATCGCCTTGAACTCTTTTAAATCATGGTTTTGATCACCCGAAGTCTTGAACTCTAGTAGTTTATTTGCACGTGTTTCGTACAATATAATAGCCCAGCCTATTGTTGTCCGTTGCTTAAACACTTAAGTTACTGTAACTGGAAGTTATTCTGCAAGTCTGACACAATCTATTAAAGCGAGTTTTAATGAAAAGGAACATTGGTTTAGTGCATTACAGAACACATTTCTGCTGTATTAACCTCTGATTTGTGATTCAAAGGAACCTAAGTTACACAGAGAATGTCTCCCCATTGGATAACTTTCATCAGAGGATTTGTAGAAGCTTGTCAATACTAACAAAAATTTCAAAGCAAAACACAGGGTCTTGTATAACAGGTGCTGACCAGCTGAACTGATGCAACTGATTTTTTGGAATAGGTCGCAGTGTAATGCTGGCCTTCTGATTTGACTACAAGTAGGAGATTAAGTATAAGCATGAGAGGCCAACTTCAAAATAGTCGTGTTCACAGAACTCAAAACTCTCGTTTCCTGCTTACCAGTTCACAAGAGTGCTTTAATCATAAGAATTTGTTCAGAAATGACTATTTAAAGCATGCGAAGTTGATTTGGAAACTTGTTCTCGTACTCAATATTGTACTCAGCCAAATCTGATGGTCATTAATGGAGCAATATTGTACTCATAGCCAAATCTGATGGTCATTAATATAGCTTAGCTTTTTGGAGCTAAGCTGTGGAATTGTCTGAAGCCTGACTTGCACAAACTTAGGGAAAAACCTTTTAAAAACAAAATTCACCAATTTTTATTTGCGGTGCTTGGTGATGAGGATGATTATGTTGAGGTCTCAACGTTAATCTTAAAAATTACTAGTTATCATTAGTCACACCCTAGCTATTATTATTACTTGCTTATGTTTCATGTCTTTTTATAGGTCCTTGCTCTAGGTAAATGCTAGCTATCTGTGAATGTATGTGTATACCTATTTATCATATTTTTATTTTATTTTATTTATTTCTTTACCTGTCTTTTAATCTAATTTGCTAAATGTGATTGTAAGTTACACAGCCCGCCTCGATTAGCCTTGCCATATGCGGGCTGTGTATTTCTTCAGTTTGTTAAAGTGAAATAAGATGATGATGATGATGAAAAAAGAGTCCTAACGCCCTTTAGATTGGAGTACGAGTATGACTACGAGTCTCATTTTTCTATTCTCAGTGCGCACACATGGAAAATCTGGTGTACATGCTCAGTATGGCCGGTTTTCACATGACGTCACTAAAACTCAAACTACAAAACTATTGATCCTCCTGATATTTTACTTTCATGATGTATAAGAGCAGCTGAAAACTAATATTCATACAAAGTTTTGCTCCGAATGGGTTCTTGGTTTTGTGATAGACTACGCTTGAATTTCTAAGCTTTTGCGTGACGCGGCATTTACATGACGACCGAGAGAGCTGTCATGTTGGTTAAAAAAGTGACTTATTTCAGGAAATTTGGCTATCTTGTATTATAAAAAGTATTATTTTATTGTTTTTGAGTTCCTCCAGAGAGATATTCACGCTTTTGTAGCAAAACTCGGTGACAGATGTTTCTGTTGGTTTCCGGCCGCCATGTTGGTGCCCATCCGGATGGGCACCAGCATGGCGTCTCCATACAAATCTCTATAAATTTGGGTAAAAAGTTTCTCCGCGTATCTTGCGTAAGAAAAATTGCTGTGACCTGAATCTTGGCGAGAGTCTTTGCATATTCATCTCCTTTCTTTCCTCAGATTCTGGACTTTATCTATTGAACGGAATTACTTAAATTGGAAAATTAACTGCTATGATCATTCTTCACTTTCATCTACAACCGCAGTTCACATATGAATTATTTCATATATACTTCACATCATTTCACTCCTCACGGGAGATATGAACTCACTAAAATTGACCTCGCTCCCAATGTGTGGCTTCATAGCTCAATTGGTAGAGCATCGCACCGGTATCGCGGAGGTCACGGGTTCGAATCCCGTTGAAGCCTTGATTTTTTCAGGCTTCTCCTTTCCAATTACTTAAATTGGAAAATTAACTGCGATGATCATTCTTCACTTTCAAAATCCACAGTGGTGGCCATACTTGCACTCCAATCTAAAATCTACCTATTGAACCGCATCTCCCACCAACATGGCGGCTGTTTTTAAGAGTCAGTCGTCTTAAGAAACAGTATGGAGGGTAAGAAATTCAACATGAGAGAATAATCCGTTGGCATGATCACTTCCCCTTTTCAAAAGTCTGCATTTTCAAATGCATTCCCCTTGCGCATGGCAAGCAGGAAAACATGTTTAAACTGCTCTGGAAAAGTTATTTGTCAGCTGCATGCTGATACAGGGGGAAAGCAGATCATGTGGCAAGGATTTCTTTTAAAGCAGTCGTGGTCAAACAGTGCACTAACAGCCATCAGCTCTCCATTCAAGGGGTGATGTTTCTGGACTGTCAGCCACCCAAGTACACCTGCTGGCGTGAGTTCTATAGAATGAAAACTTTCTGCTGACAGTTCCTCATTATTGTCTGTTTCTTTGCAATCCCTCCATGGCATAGCTTCTGAATATCCAGTTGTTGTCCTCCATGGACAAAAAAAATCTTGAGGGTTGTCAATGACTACCTCTTCTTGTGGCCTCTTTGAAGAGCCTTGTTGTGACTAACTTGGATTCACAACTGAGAACACATAATTTGCATCCACAACCTGACTTAATCCTCTCAAAAAGACAGACTTGCACAATGAAGCATTGTCCCTTATGACATCATTTGCATTATACAGCTTACGACCATAACAGAATTCTTTCAAGTAGTATCTTGTAGTATCTTGGTATGGAGTACTTGTCTGAATTTCTTCATTCCCCCAAGTCTTCATATTCTCAACAGCTTCCATATCATTTAACTCATTGTCTAAATCCCTTTGTAACTCTATTGCAAACTTCTCATCAGCAGCCAACATGTCAGATGTATCAGTCTTTTCATCAGTTGTCCAGCTTTTCAACACCTTGCTTTCTGGCTCCCCAGTTTCTCCATCTGACTGGCAATTTCAAAGTCAGTTACTGTACACAGATACAACACCATTTTATTGTACTCCTTCCCAGTTTCTTCTTTGTATCGTTTAGGCCATCCCCTTTTTGTTCTCTGTTTAGCTCCGTTCGACCGACCCAGATTTTCGCGTTTTCAAAAAAAAAAAAGTTACGTAGAAGGCAATGACACATTATTTCAAACAATTGTTACTTTAATCTGAAACAAGCAATTTTTTGTTTTACAGATTTGTAGTTTTTACTTCATACTTCAGAGAACACTCGATCACTCTCCGACAACAGAGACTTTCTGTCCGTGTGATAGGAAAACACTTAAGCAGAGTTACTTTATTCGTTCCTGCCGCCTGCCATCCGGCTCTTGTAGCTTGCCACTGGTCTCTTGCCGGCAGCGGCGCATTCCTGGCACACAGGGTTCACGACCTTGTGGACGGCTCTTGTCTCGTCGTTGATTCTTGCCTCTGGCTCCAAAGCGCCACACCAACAGCAAATTTCTTCAAATTTTCGGCATGAGTAATAGAGTTTATCGATCGGGTCAGCGCATGAAACATCTTGTCTGACAACGAAGACGCCGCTTAACTCGTGATCTTCCGGAATTAATTGAACCCCACAGCTGTATTGCAGCGTGTCGGTTATTTCACTGAGCTGCTCCATCTGTGCTGCTGTGGGCTTGGTGGCAGCAAATATGCACCTCGATTTCTTGCAAGCGACACATTCAATTGCATCACGAACACGCTCCTTCTTGATAAGGTGCTTTGACAGATGGGCGGTCAATCTCGCTGGTGTTTTGGCCAAACAAATCTTCAAAGGCTTTGTAATGTTCCTTTGAGGCATCTTTGTTTTGTGGATCTGGAAGCCACATCAACTTCTTAAACCTGTCTAGCGACGCCCTGGGAGCTTTAGACGTAGTGTAACTTTGCAAAACCAGTGCGGCACTAACCACGTCGACACCAAACGAGCCTGCTTTAAAGACCCAGTATTGACCACTAGGCATTGCGCGCGTCTATTTTTGTTTTGGTTTTCACGAGAGCGACTCAACCATTGTTTCTTAGATCGAGTGCGTGGATGGGAATTTTTCTCGTCCATCGCTGCTTCTATCGTGTAAATTTTTGGGGGAAAACTTGTGGCATGGAAAGGTCAATCTCAGTTTCTGAATTGTCCCCAGAAAATGGTGTTGCTGTTGTAAATGCTTACGGATCGATTATTGGAGACAACGAAGATCACGTCGATGATAGCACAACGGAGGTTTGTTGATGTTTATACGACACCACGATCGAAATATCCTCTCTTCAGTTTGGAATTCGAATAGCTGATCTGACCTGTTTTGTTTGCTAATATCGATCTTAATTGACCCTATAAATTTTAGGATCGAACGTACTGCGACTGTAAAGGTCAGTGTGCCACGATAAAGGCGGTCTTCCTCTCGACGGATTCGCCATCGATCATCACTTCACATTCTACTTTGCCGGATTAAAGGCAAACATTTACACCAAATCGACAAAGAAACTGTTAAAAGTGTTCCTTAATAAATGATGTACTTGAATCAATACCTAAGAGCAATGCTATAAGGGTAACATAAGCGATGCAAACGGATTTCAGAGACCAACACTAATTTTCAGATTTTTCAACATCGAGAAAATGGCCGCCAATGATCGCAAGCGCGCAATGCATAATGGGCAAAACTGGGTCTTTAACTGCCTGCATTAGCATGACAAGTCCCTCTGTGCTTTTGACCTGCTGAGTGGCTCAATTCACAAGCTGCTGAATGTGAGGAGGAAGGCAATCCACTTTTGACTGAATTTCTTCCAAGGCTTGCTCTTTATGGACCTCAGATGGAGGAGCTTGATCGCAGTTCTTGATCTGAAACGAATACTGCCTTGCTCTGAAATGCTTCTTAGATTAGGCTTCTAGGTCATCCTTTTTAAGCAATTCAGATTTCTGGCCAATTCCCAGTTGTAGAGTGGGATCAATGTCGTGGACAAACGCGAACTGGCGCCTCAGATCCTCGTCAGGAACAGCTTTAAGGATCTTGAACTTCTGTCCTTTGAGAGATTCTTTTAATTCGTTCTTTAAGCTAGATTGTATGGCCGCCTTGAATTCCTCATCTCCGTCTGCCTTCTCGCAGATTTCCTTCATGTTAGAACAACGACGCAATAGCTTCTTATTGCGCGAGTCCATTTCATCCCTGGCCAATGAGACTCTATACAGAGCTATGTTGAGTATTGACATGATCTTCTCAGGCGGATTTGCCCAGGAATTTCCAGGACAGGTGTTGATGGCTACCAGCATGTCAAGATTATGACGCTGAAATGACGAAATGAGAGCAACTTGAGTCTGTCCATGTCATACGTTGTGGTCAGGTCCACCATCAGCTTTCATTGCCCGGGTATGAAATGTAGGCATTGCTTCTCGAAGAGCTCCGGCCACTTCATCTGATCGTTTCCGGTTAAAACCTTCATTAGGTATCTTTCATACCGCGGCAAGTGTTCGCACGCTGCCTCCAGGGGAGTACCTTAACAATTCAAAAGAAATATCACTAAGGCCATTTTTGGAAAGATCTTTGATAAATAGATATCTTGCATCTCTATTCTCCAATAAATTCAGTCAAGTCAACAGGCTCATAAAAATTCTTCTGTTTTAGATATAAATCGGTGAACTTGACGGGGATGTTCTTCTCGTTTCCTGTTGCCATAACTGTTTCAACAGTAGCATCTTTAAAAGGTCTTCGAGCTGGTATCAACTGTTTGTGGTGTGTAGCCATCACTGAATTCTGTTTCTTAAGGTAAACCAAGTACCTCTCTAATCCATGGCACAATGTCACGAGATCCTATTGACAACCAAAAAAATAATTGAAAACAAATGCGTGAGCTTATTCAAAACAAATTTTATTTTAAGAAGCAAGTTGGTTTCTGAGGAGCTTTAAACCTGGTGGACATTTTTCTGGTCTGCACAAAACTGCATGCTCAAAAGGGTTTGCAATTCATCCACCGTCTCATTTAAATCTGTCTGGCTTACATGTGGCGCACCTTGTTTCTTGCTTTTAAAGTCGTTGTACCTTTAATAACCAGGGGAAAACATTCATTTTAACTGAGTTAATTCTAGCATTCAAAACTAAAAATACACTATAGAAGTGCGACGAGTGTAAGCCGGAAGAAAGTTTCCTCTTCTAACAAGTTTCACCAATCCACGCAAATACGCAATTTAGTTTAACAACGGTACTTACCCAGTGAAGTTTTGGTGAAATCCTCTAAACCTGTCCCTGTCATAAAGCAATGTCACAATTCCTGGTAATTTTATGCCTTGACCAGCAAACTTTGAAAGGTGGGGATCAATATACCAAAAGACTCTCGTCGATCTTTTGGTAATAGTATGACCTGTTGAATGTTTATTATTGGATCAGCTATTGTAGCTACAAAATCAAGTCATATATTTAACATTTACAACCTCGTTCCCAGGGTCTACTCCGCTTTCAAGATGGCGCCCTCATCCGCCATCTTGAAAGCAGAGTAGACCCTGGGAACGAGGTTGTAACATTTATAAACTGCCAGTTAAAGTTTGGTGTAAATACATGCATTCATTACAAGAACACACATCTGCTCAGCTTCTATTTATTATACTAAAGAAAAACAAAAAATGGAAGTAGTACCTGTGGTTTTTGTTTCTCCAGCATTAAAGCCAGCCATGGGATTCAGCGCAGGGATCACTTTCAACACTTGATTATACAGCGCGTCGAATGAGTTCTTCTCTGATATTTCTGGAGGTAGTTCTTTGATGAAAGAGACCGCCATCACATCGAACGCACTTCGTTTTGCTGGTGGTTGTTCTTCATCATTTTCTTCGTCTTTTACACGATATTCCTTGAAACTGGAACCAGTAACATTGAGTTTTGCGATGGAGTCGTTCAATTCCACCTCCACAAAATCTGTAGGTATTTGTTCCCCACGCTTTTTAAAACCTACTCGGCATATAGCCCGTGATACGCGAAATATCGGGGACTATTCGCTCCAGCAGCTGTTGAAAAGTCGTGGATGCTGGCAGATCAGTGTGCAGTTTGGGTGGTTCATCCTTTTATCCCTGTTCTCGTTTGATTTAACAACGACGTCGATGTTTCCTTCTTCCATTGCCGCCATGTTGACTTTGTAACCACACCTTGTTGTTTCCAGGCTCCACGTATATTATGCTGAGGTACCGGGCCTCCTAGCTCCAGACTCCTTTTCCATTTTTATTTTTTCCTTTTCCGACCGACCGTCCGAAAATCAGAAAACGCATTCGACAATAAAGGAAAAAAAAAGGGGGGGGATGGCCTTAAGGGAAAAAAAAAACTCTTCACTGGCAGGTGACCCCGGAAGAAACTGTGCTTCTTCACAATTTTCAAGAAGAAAAACATAGTTTTCATTCTCATCTTACAGGTCACTATGAAAGGTTTTCCATTTATCCACTGCCTTGTGCAAAAAGAGCTTTGTAGGGAGCCTTGTTCGACACTTTCAAAGCAAGACCCCTGCCTCGCTTCGGTTTGAGGTCCATATCCTTGTCACTCAATACCATAAGCCCAATGTTGATTTGCCCTTCTGCCTCTTGTCTTTTGCAGCCTCAGCTTTCTTGGTTGCGTGAGACTTCCACTGTTGCCCTTTGAGTTTTTTTAACATTTTGAAAGACTTCACACGGAGAGTGGAAGAGCAAGGCGTGGCTGAATGGCCTAAGGGTAAAGGTAGCAATGTTAATTCATTCCTAAATGTGATCATCGGGGTTGTCACGAAATTTTCTACTTTGTCATGTTTTTATTTAGCTTTTTGTTTCAGTTTTTCGGTCTCAGTATTTCGTTTCGTCCAAGTGTTAATTAACTGGTGTTAATTCAACGTTGTAGAGTGGTTTGTAATTCGAGATGTATTGTAACTTAGTCTGTAATTAAAATCTTGTTGATTTAGTAAAGCGTTGTTATCATAAGAGTGTAAAGGTATCGTGTTTAGGACATAAGAGTGTGAGTAACATAGGAGTGTAAGGTACCGCGTTTCACAATATGTATGTAATACAAAGTGTTAATTGCTCAACTAATTATGCATATATATAAATGTAAGTTTCGTGGTGGTCAGTTCTCAGTTGTGAGAGAAGAAGTGGCGAACAGTCGGTTGTTGAAAAGTTGAAGAATTTTGAAGACGAGCTGAACGGTCTTTCCCTGCTAAAGTCATAAGCAGACGCCGACCAAAAATCAAGGACAAAACCCATTTGTCATTGGCGGTGATCGTTGGCCTGAGGGTAGAAGGAAGAGGAAGAAGAAAAGTTTTACGGAGAGAAACGGAGAGTCGCGTTGACTGTGGAGCAAAGAAAAAGTTGGAAAGTAAAAGCGGCTGAAAAGGTGACAAGGGAGGAATTTTGGGAGAACGAGAGTAAGGTTGGTGGAGCACGTGTGCGATGTTTCCGATGAACTTAAAGAACAGAAAGAAACTGAACTGTCCGATTGTAAATGTAAGAGTAAAGTAATTAGTAAATTTAGTATTATCGTTTAAGTTAAGTACAGGAATTGATATTTATTTAAGTAAGGTTAGTTTAATACCTAAATT
Source organism: Astreopora myriophthalma (assembly GCA_014634185.1). Lineage (NCBI taxonomy): Eukaryota > Metazoa > Cnidaria > Anthozoa > Scleractinia > Acroporidae > Astreopora > Astreopora myriophthalma. The sequence continues at coordinate 831,267 of BLFK01000343.1, read as the reverse complement.
AGACTGTATTAGGCAAGTTTTAGGAATTTCTATTTTTCTGTAATATTATCTTCTAGTTTTTAAATTAAATCATTCATTTGTTTTATTTTAGAAGTTTCATGGTCGTGTGTTGTGCGTTTGTGGGAAGGAGTGTTTGTGTAGCGTTCGTTTTCATTTCTCTATTGTTTTGTTTTGGTGACCCGCGTCACAGGGGTGTCTTAATGTATGACTAACCAAGCATATCAAACAAAAGATACCCATTGTAAATGTTTCTGGCGGCTGTTGAGAGGAATGCGCCACTGAAATAGGCAAAATGTTAAAACAACAACAACCAAAAAAATCAAAAACAAAAATGCTATAACAATACAAAGAGCAAAAAAAATAATTTCCTTCACAAATTGGTTATAAAATTGGTGGAGTTTATTGTGTATGCTTGATCAATATGAATGTTAATATCCAATGTTTAAAGAAGCACAAGTACCCGAAGAGTTCAAAGTATCACGGTTTGTGACAGTGCTACTCCGACCTATTATGCACAAAAAAAGTTTATAAACAGAGGGTTTCAAATGTAAATAAATTGAACTGGTCTATTAGAGCAAGTGACACGAATTATGTTCACCAAATGGTCCAAAATAGACCGTACGAGAAAATGAACGGTTAAAATTGAACAACACTTGTACTTAGCACTGCTTATGTAGAGCTAGTTTTCGTATGATCTATCAGTATAAAATTGACCTCACGATATGGATTTTGTTGCAACTACATATATAAACGTACAGAAACATCTCGTATAGTCAATTTCATCTCGGAATTTCACGACAGTAGAAAGGAAAAGGGTAATTAAAAATATGATTGCCTTGTACACTTACCAGCACCACACGTTGGGCAAAAATTAATAATAATAATAATAATAATATTATTATTATTATTTAATATTCATATTGCGCATTTTCTATAAGAATAATCAAATGCGCATTACAGACATTACAATAATTTAAAAATAAATTGAAATTAAACCAACTTACAATTGCTATGGAATCAAAAAGACAAAACTACGCTATTTACAATTAATCGCACTAACAAAATGCCTTACTGAATAAAAATGTCTCAAGTTTCTGTTTAAAATCACTTGTGGTGCGAGCAGATCTAATGACTATGGGGAGACTATTCCAAAGTCGTGGCGCTGCCACCATGAAGGATCGATCCCCCATGGTAACTTTTGTAAAACGCTTTGGAGTGCTCAGAAGATTCCCTTGTTATTTCGTCGTAAATCGTAACGGGAATATATTTAGGAGCTGAGCCCTGGAGTAGTACCAGGCGCGTAGGAGGGGGGGTTCGAGGGGTTCGAACGAACCCCCTTTGAAGATCAATAATGGCGGAAAGGTTCCTGTGGTCGAAATACATCAACCAAAGAAAAATAGAGATATAAACCCGTTCTTTAGGCCTTATGTCTTACCCTCAGTAAAAATGAAAATTGTCAAGAACCCTTGGAGATTCAAAATTTTAAGGACGTTTCATTTTTGCGGTAAAACCGCATACCACCGAATAGCTATCAGAACTTGACAGGGTGCGGAACGTGCATTGAACTTTCTTAAACAATTATGCCGTCGAAATGATGTATATAGCTTAAAAAGGTGCTGTAAAACAAAGTTGTGATTTGCCTAAAATGGGTCTCAAAATGCAGGACATGAGGTTTCTGGGAACCTAGATTTTCAAAAATTTCCGGGGGAGCATGCCCCCGGACCCCCCTAGTAAGAGCGCCTCCGGCGCTCAGCAAGATTTGGGGCTAAACGAACACCCCTATCGAAACCTTAGCTACGCGCCTCAGTACTTTAAAGGTGATCAAAAGGATTTTAAACGCAATACGTAGTCCGATAGGCAACCAGTGAAGTTCCTGAAGGAGTGGGGTAATATGACAGTGTTTAGGCGCGAAGAAAATCAATCGCGCACTAGCGTTCATGACCCGTTGGAGTTTTTGCATATGATGGTCAGGAACTCCATAGAGAAGACTGTTGCAATAGTCTAACCTACTGGTAATAAATGCATGAATCAGTTTCTCAGTACATTCACTAGAGAGGTATTTTCGTATGTGTCGAATATTATACAGATAGAAGAATGCGCTACCACAGGTCTTTGTTATATGTGTTGCCATATCCATGTGCGAATCGAACCAGGAACCCCGATTTTTTTCTTATAGAAATGAAAGGGCTCATTAAGGACACTTTTTTCAATTAAATATGATTCACAGTTTTTTATCGATACTTTATTCAATCCAGTTGCGATTGAATCTTAATATTTTCTTTTCTCTTTACACGCTAGTTCCGTTTTGTAATAATTAAATTTATTTTGCAAACATTTAACTGGAAATTGGTCGGTGATAATATTCCCCTATGGTATCAGTTGTGTGGTTACGCTGCAGTGGCCGTTTGTCCGATTCACCGGGCGACCCGTGGTTGTTAGCGGCGCTAAGGCTTCCACACAGATTAAAATTACAGTTTTGAAATTAACAGGAGTAAGACCGAAACTAGTCGTGAATTTAATTCAAGCATTTTGCCGTATTATGTTTTGTATAATAACACACATTCTTACAAGATAAATGACCTCTCCTGGGTTACGGATCCCTGCTCCCTGTTTTGCTTCTTGATACTATTATTTTAGACTATTGGCCATCCACAGCATTTTGTTCTTGAATTCATGGTTTTTTGAATATATACGGAACTATTCAGTCCGGTACGTGTACGGAGTATGGCAGTAACCAGCATTATAAATAAAGACGAAAGTGGTGTGAAATAGGAATATAATTACTAATTTGTTTGGCAATTAGCTTTTCTTTATGTCCACTCAACTCATAATAAAAGAAATCTCAAATTCACTTTGATCATTTATCATTAAAAAGAGGATTTGTGACCATGTGGGCAAAACTCATTATTGTAATGCTTGCGCGTTGAAACCATGAGACAAGTTAAGATTTACCATAGAGTTGAAAAGTCCTCATTCAAGTCACAAATTTAATACGCGGCCGGTGGCAAATATAGAGCTAATCAGGTAGTGAAACTGAGCTTACTGTTATGGCCGGTCTAAATTGGATGTGATCGTCGTGCGGTGGCTGAGTTACATGATTTACTCTAAAATCATAGGTAATCATAATCCAAGAAGACAATGCTTACATTTCGACTTTCTTTGTAAATGATGTCCATCCGAGATCTTCTTCAAATTTGCATTCTGCAAAAGAAGAGATATGTTCTTTTTGTAATGAAATTTGCAGAAAATACAGTCCACGAATTGCCGCGCTGCCGAGGCGGGGACTGGGTGTATAAGACAAGCGCAAATTCGTATCAAAGCATATGGCTACGGGCCTTTCGTTGACTGCTTGACCGGACAGCTATATATTGCTATTAAAGAGAAGGGTGTACCGCAAGAGAATAAAACACTCTTGCTAGCCGTTGATTGCTGGATGATCTTTTTTATTAGTTTTAATTTGGAGCTCTCCTAGGTCTGTACGGCTTGGTATTACCCAGCATGGCTTTTCGAATTCCTAACTAAAATTCGTTTGCCCTGTTGGGAAAATTACGACATTACACTAATGGTCAGCATTAAACCACAATTTGACCATAAGAAGAAGGACACACATCAATTGACAAAGATTGCTAGTAGAAAAGCAAACATTACAAACAATTTGGCTTTTAGCAAGTCCTAGAGGAAATGTTTTTAGACCTTTTATGTGTTAAATGCTGCGCGACGTTCTTTAACGTTTGATTCAGCACGTCCCGGAAGCTGCACTTATTCATACTCAGTTCCACTGAAACCTTTTTACATCGAAATAAATGCGTAACAATGACAAAGCTTGCCGCGTTTTCTTCATAGCAGGTTTAAATAAGGTCCATAACGTGTTTGCAAGAACTTTTAAGTTGTCAGGCAACAGTTATCGTTAAATACGCTTACTCAATTATTTTCCACCTACATGCCCAAAGCGGCCTTCTTGTGAAGCGGAAGCGGACCAAAATAAGTTTCTCAAATTAATAGTTTAAGTGGACAAAAACGCAATTGAACGTGGAATCATGTACCACTCCTCCTTCCGCTCAGCCTACTGTTCTTGTCCCACTTGCACTGATAACAGACACACGGAACATGATTGCCGAGCACCGTTCTCGTATCAAACCTCAAGCGAATCAGCTCATTTGAGGTTGCAAGCAAGTTCGCTGCTGCAGATGAATGGAGACTCACGGATGTTCTCAAAAACAGACCGCTCGGCGTTTTTCCCATCTGCTGCATTCAGTGTCGTTTCACGACCTTCCGGGATTTATATGCCTTCAAGTCACTGTTTCAGTGGAGAGCAGCTGTTTTTCCCGTTCAGTGGAGCATCGCAGACTTCAGCACAGCATGGTAAGTGAAATTCTAACTACCTTATTTTTTCTTCGCGACTTTTAAATTGAAGGCCACATGTACCTTTTGTTAAATCATATGATCAGCAGTTCTATCACTGATCGTCTTGCATGGCAAAGAAGCTCGGGACAATTTTCTTCCCTAATGTGTTAGGTACGGTAACCAAATCAAAAAGTAGCAATTTATTGTATGCAGCATCAAATTGAAAACATGAGTATGTGAGATTTCCCGTTCCGTATTTCATGGTGATGCCTATTTTTTACAGACCATTGCTTTCTGTACACTTTTTTTGAACACAATACGAGGTAATTATTGCTGAAGTTTTGTTCGCGTTTATTCAAAATAAATCTCCGAAGAGTAATTAATTTCTAGAATATAACAACAAAAAGCGAGACTGACTTAACACGTCCCAAAACAAGGAATCATGATTCTGTTACATTCGATTGAAAATTTCGTGATCTGTTTTTTCCTTTTTCAAACAGACCAAAAAACTGAAGGAAACGTTCTGGTCATCGGAGAACTTTGCTCTTAAAAATTCGTGTTGGCGTATTTAAATGACTTGAAATCGTTTCCAACTGAATCACTGCTAAAACACAGACAACAGACCTATTAAGCAAACCCGGGTAACTCGGCAACTCCAATCACACCATGAATGACGACAATTCGTTAGTTTGTCGGTCAATAAAATAATGTACAACAGCAGATGAGTCCCCACTGTATTCAATACTATTAACGTGCTTTGAGAGAAAATCTCAAAGAGAAAATATGTCGCGTGTTCAGAGACAAACGTCAGGATCTGAAGCAGAATAACATCATCACTCGCAGTTCGTTCTATTTAAATTATTTTAACTTATCACGCGCAAGCTTGGTGTTCCTTTTTAATTTATTTCCCATTAAATTTTTAATTCTTTCACTGAATTCAACATTTAATCATTAAAGAAATCATTCGTGTCGTGATAACTAGAAGCGGAACTCATTTCCAACTGATTATGTATCAATGATGTGTGAACCTCGTTTTCTGCAATCCGTTCTCTGATTTTCAGGCAGTCTTACCGTGGGATTAAGGGATAAACCAGAAACGAAGAAACGACGCAAGCGGACCATATTTACCACTGATCAGTTAAAGCGACTTGAGGCAGCTTTTGATCAGCAACAGTACCTTGTAGGTACGGAGAGAGAACGTCTGGCACGCGATTTAAACCTGTCCGAAACTCAGGTGAAAATTTGGTTTCAAAACAGAAGAATCAAATGGAGAAAAGAGAATTTGTACGCTTTACACGCTGATCACATGCCAAACATGGACGGTGTCGTGAGAGGGGAGGGATAAATATAGAATTCAACAAACAGTGCGATGCCAAGACCATGCGGAACGCAAGCCTTTAGTTATCAAAGTGTACTGAACACACCAATAGCTCTCGCATACATCGGCTTATATTTTGATGGATTTTTTGAAGAAGAAACGAATAAGAGAGTAGTTAATTTAAGTCCGGTATTCAACTGCCAAGTATTAAACAACCGTAAATAGCCAAGAAAAAGAAGACCTTCACTGAATTACACGATTACTTCAACCAGTAGTTTACATTGTGGTCCAAGTTTGTTTCTCAACCTGCTGTTGTACGTGAGCTCAGACGGACCCATCTGGTGACTACAAAATTTACTTCGGCTTTTGGCAAGATAGCATTTTCAAATACCATACAAATTTGAGGAAATTGAATAGAATTTTTCGGTGCGACGAGAATTACGTTGCGTACACGGGCGATTTTGAAATTCATTTTAGAGCATTTGTTGGTCGTGGTTAAGTAAACGTAAACATTTGTCTAAACGCGGTTGACCCTTCATAAAAATATTGCGGCCATGTGTTTGCTCGCGTTTCTCCTGTACAATCTCACTAAATTACCGTCAAATCTCAAGAATGTTTACGGACTGGAAGCACTTAAAGCATCAAGTGAGAGTTAATGCCCAATTTAAAGTTCAAATGAGCCCAAAATTTTGTTTTATACGAACAACTCATTCCTTTTCTGGACGAAAAGGCGAAGGAAGGGCACAATGTTTGAGCTTGAGCGGTATTTCACGAATTGCGCCGGCGGTAAGCGCCCGGAACCAATAATCAGAAATAACAAATGAGTGAGTTGTTGGGCTCAAGTCGTTGACTAATCGGATTTGCGAACTCTTTCCCGTCCTGTGCAACTATTGAATTGTTCCACTTCGAATATTATAAGTGGTATTATGGGGAAAATCATGACTTAATCAGTTTTGATTGGAGTATAATTGTCAAAGGAAGGCCTAAGGCTAACGTTCGCTTCTGGGAGACTATATCAGGCTTGTCGGGACGTTTATAGAAAGTAACAATTCAAATAAACCCAAATGCAAGGAGGAGACCAGTTGCCTATTTATAAAGCGTGGTGGAATTGAATTTGGGTCCACCGAAAACAAATTCAGTCGGTGGTCAGGGCCTCAGGGGGGGATTTGATCCCGGAACAACCACATGCAAATTCAGCGCCTTAACCACTGGGCCACGCCGCCTCCTCTGGCAAAACACTGTGTTATTCAGATTTTTCTTATCTCGTGGGAATAAAGAGACAATAGACCTTATTCGTATTCTCAGTATTGGACTGGGACAGGCATACACAGGAGGTTCGTGCGAGGAAATAATTTGCATTTGAAAAGTTCCCCCGCATCAGCCTCTATTCCAAGTTCATTTCAGTGCAACCGTGGAAATACGAATTAGTAAAGGTTGCCTGACAATAGAAGCCACTTGAAGCATTCTAGTCTCCCATTCTTGACACCTTTAATGTCATGCAGACCACATATGGATTTGAGCCTATTTTCATGTGGTGCTTTTATTGACCTGAAAAAGGCCTTTGATAGTGTCGATCATGATATCTTACTGCATAACTTTGATTACTAAGGCGTGATAGAGGGGTTTTCAAATGACTGTCCAAAGTAATAGGCCATTTCCGAATTGCTGTTTGCCTCTGGTTCAAAGCGAGTCTTGGTGCACAACCATTCAAATGCAAATGAGTTGTGTATTTTCATGCAAATCAATTTCATTATCATTTGAATGGTTTAGCACCAAGACTCGCTTTGAACCAGAGGCAAACAGCAATTCGGAAATGGCCTATTACACGATTGCGGTTGCCTCGCTTTGTGATTGGCTTAAAATCTCGCGCCAGTTTATCAACCAATGGGCTAGAAGGAAAAGCAAAACCAATCACGAATTGCGCGCGCGATTTTCCCCGCGCTTTGAGCAAGTTACATGAAATTGCCACGAATTTTGATTGCACCTGCGGTGATTGATCGGAGTAATTACTTTGGTACCAGTTTTACGACGCTCACTGAAAACCGTTCTAAATAAGTGGTTTTCATCATAATTACAAGGCCGAACTCAGAAAACTCAAGTGGGCCAATATATCTCGAAGGATAGATACTACCTGTTGTGTGCTTCAAGCCTGTCTTCTGGGTCGTTACTTTTCCTTTTGTATGTTAACGATATTCAAAACAAGACACCTTGAGGCGCTCACGTGGGATGCGTTGCGGACCTGCCAATCCTTGATAAAGGAAGATCTGGAGATCCAGGAAAAAATATCATTCTACTAAAAATAGTGAGATATCCTTGTTTTTTTTTTGTTTTTTTTTTGCCAGATTGACATTAAGCAAATCCTTTTTCCATTGGGTGTAGTCAGTCATTTAGCTTTTATTTCCGATGATGACCACTTTCCCATCCCACGCATGACGACGGGTCTGTCATTATTGCTCCGGCAAAATCCCGAGGAGGCACCATTGTAGTCAACGCGTATATAATGTGAAGTGATATAGTATCACATATATGGTTTGCAATTGTATACCAGACAAACTCTTGATTTGCCCGGCAGAATTAGGTGCGTATGCGCACGGAATAAATGGGAAATGATGACGTTTCATTACCAAACGCCCGCAATTAAGTCCCGGGCACTGATGACGTCGAAGCATGTAAATCAGTGCATTCAAGTTGTGAAGTTATTTTGTGTTTCGGGAGTTTATCTTGCATGGTTAGAAAATCTTAAAACGAGTTGCTATTCAAAGACCCCCACTTGAGAAGAGAAAGAAACAATTTTATGAATTCTGAGGTCTATTCTTGGACACGTTTTGGTTGGTAACTAGCGAGGAGCTAAGATACGAGCTTTATTTTCTTACACAAGCACTTTACGACCTTGAGTTTTCATAATTGTGGTTGTAGGATTTAAGTGTGGCATTTTTCCCCCTGTTTTTTTCCTTACTTATTATCCTCGTTTTGAACTGAAGAAACGATCCTCACACTTTCTGGACAATTTAAGCAATTGTCTCTTATGTGAACTTGAAAAATTCAAGCGACTCCAACGGGATTCGAACCCACGACCTCTGCGATACCGGTGCAGTGCTCTTACCAACTGAGCTATGAAGCCTCACAGTTGAGAGCAGGTCAATTTGTTGGGCTCATGCGTGTTTTCCCGTGAAAGGAATGGTGAATGGAAGAAATGATTATGAAGTGCGGGTTAGACTGATGAAATGATCCTCACACTCTCTGGACAATTTAAGCAATTTGCACTTCATAGTCATTTCTTTTATTCTCGTTTTCTTAATTATTGTCTTTTGTGCGTTTCCTTTTCATTAGTATGCTTAACCCCGTGTTACAAACCCAACGAACAACTCGGAACGGCTAGCTACCTTAGAAAATACTCACTCGCTCTTACAAATGTCTAAACCACTGCCCCGGGCAAACCCACACACACAGAATATACCCCCCTCCCCCCCAACTAAACGTTGTCCGTCTCAGACACCTAAAACACTGTACTGAGGCCCCAATAGACAGAAAAATGGAAGTCATCAAAATTGTCAAGATATGCAACGAGTGAAGAGTCAATAAAATTCAAATTCTCTCAAGGCGCGTGCTTAAACAGCCAGATTTCAAAGAGTGACTTGCTAGAGTTCACAAGAACGAAGGAGTAAGGAAGGGAAGAGTGAAAAAGGGAGGACATGTTACTCCGTTCCGGATTGATGACAACATAGAATCCAAATCAAACTTCAACTTAAAGGAAGTCTCGTTTCAGTCCTACGTCACACGTCAATACGGAGCAACATGAAATTTCAAAGATGTGAATGCTAGCAAGTCGTGTACTGTAAATGGTACAGGTCACGTACATGTAACACGCAATTGACATACAAGATATTTTCACAAGCAATGTTGCAGAGGCAACTGAGGATACATACATCGGGAGTACATTGACGTTACAAGAAACAAGCGTGAAATGTGACCTTCTCAAATAGAGGATTGAGTGTTATTTTCGGAATAGTGACCTAAGAGGGTAGTCCCGAAAGTTTGGGCGATGGGCTTATTGTAATGGCGGGCAAAAACCTGTGCGCCAGACCAACCACCGGCCTTTGTCCAGAAGAGTAAGCGTAAGATGAGGCCGCCGTCCAGCTGCCTGCTATGGACAGAAAAAGTCGTTGACATTTATACCAGCGTTTTCGAGGGTAGATTTAATCCAACGAGCCACTGTGGAACTTGTGACCGCTTGATGTGGTTTAACCTGACTCACCAGAAAAGTAGTTGACTGACGAAGCTTTTGGGTTTGGGCTATAGTGTTTAATATCAGCAACCGGCAAAGTCGTGGGTCCTGAGCCGGGAAAAGCCATGATTTCAATAGGGCTAATATGTTTTCCGGGACGGGTTGTTTTTAGGTTTCCGCTAATGGTAAAGATTCATGATTTTGTCGGGCTAATTCTTGCATAAATCGCACATGGAGTTTAGCCAATGTCTGACAACGTTGTGTTGTAACAAGGGCTAGTAGCGTGGCTAACTTTTCAGACAGTCGTTTGAGGGACAGTTCGTTGACATCTGGAAGGGAATGGAAATGTTGAAGTACAGTACCCAAGTCCCAAATTGTTGAGTACCTAGGGAGAGAGGGCCTTAGCTCAAAAATCCCCTTAAGGAAATTTCTTTCCCTAGGCGGGTCCAAGGTTCCGAATAACTTGTCCCCATATGATTTAACACTACAATTGCCGTGGTATTGTCGGGTATAATCCTTATGTGTGTATTTTTCAGGGATTTGCCAAAGGTTTATAAGCCCATTGACGCAGCGTGAAGTTCTATATAGTTAATATGATGGGATTTTTCAGATTCAGACCGTGGTCCCCCTGTACTAACAATTTCATACGCTGCTCCCCAACCAGTGCATGACGCGTCAGTGGTTAGGGTAGTGTCAGGGTGCCCATGGGAAATGACATCGTAGCACTTTTCAGTGTTTGTGTTCCACCAAGTTAGTTCCTGAAGACCAGCGAGCGACAAAGCCATGTGGCTGTCAAAGTTACCTCTGGACTGCTTTACAGCCCTTGTCTTCGCGCCTTCGAGTGATCTGTAGTGAAGAGGACCGAATATGACCCCCGGAAATTAGCTTATGAGTCAACTATCACGCATAGAAATCGAGAGCGAATAATCTAATTGTTTTAGTATAAATCTACTAGTCGTTCAAAACTAAACAAGTAAATTATCTATATCCTCATCGCATACACTTCGAAACACTTCGAAAACGCGACGAAGTGGCCGCCATTTTGTTGAAAACCGCTACTCGCTATCTATCACAGAATAGATGGCGAGTAGCGTAACCAATCAGAGAACGGCATTCGTGATAGAACGCTAGTAGATTTATACTAAAACTCGATAGAAACACGCAAAATGTATTCTATTTCTTAAATGCATGACAATACATGGCTATACAAGGTAATACATGGCTATACGTTGTTAGGATGATTAATTTAACTTATTACGATACACTTTAATAACCCTACTTAAAGTACCTACCCCCCATTTTTTTCTAACTCGTGGGGCTCTGGAAAGTCGTCCCCTGGCGCCCTGTTGTAGCTAGGATGACCCACGACAAACAGTGAACATCCTTGACTCTTTTTATAGAGAGGATGCATGAAGAAGAATCAGTCATATTAGAAGAAGACGAACTTGACTCCCAATCTCAAGGAGTCAGTGACCTTATCTCAGAGCAGGAAAATGGTGTCGTGAAATTTGACATTGGTAGTTTTGTTCTTTCCCACCGAAAGCTTTGTTGTCTTGTTGAGCCGTTTGTGAAATGCTACGAGAATTTCCTTTTCGTAACTAGGTAGGACTATATTTCACTATATCTTCACGACTGTATAGAAGCATTAACAGCTTAATGTTTAAATATGGTATGAGCTTAGACGTATTCTCTGCTGATTGCTGACTGGAACAGGTTTCAAACACAGGGGAGCCGGACAATCTGTGTGTTCCAAACTTAAGGGATTTGTATGGGAATATGATGGTTCGTATTACAAAGCAAAATTTTGGAAGCACGTTTATGTATTTGTTCAAAATAAACGTAAACATACCTCATTTGTAGTTTTTTTGGTCTTCCTTGTGGCTGTGAATGGTCGGTTATTGGAAGGTTGAAGTTTTTGTGTGTGGCATTTACCTGATACTGTTAGAGTAATATACTTGTAAGAAAGACAAGGAAGGAAAACTTTTCAATACTACTCCAGTTCCGAGCCGATTTTCACCCCAAAATTAGACACTTCTTAACCTAGCACCAAGCAAAACTACATTTAAGATGCTGAGTATCCGTCTCGTACTGTTCATTGATTTTGTAAATCTGTCAAAAATACCAAGTGCTAGTATCCAAATAAAACACAGGCTAAATTGCAGAATACCCCGCAACTTATTTGCATTTTTTGTTTTTGTAAAAACAACCTCTCTTGCATTTCGACTCATTCGTCTAAGAATGCTGCCTAGGGAAAACAATAGTGGCCAGACGTTGCAGGGTATTCTACAATTGCTCCAAAACACATATGAAGTTCAAATCATGCAAGGGACATTTTGGTGCTCTGTCCTCAAGCAGTCACACTGACTGATCGATTCTGATTGACAGTCATGCCAACTGCACCATTCTGATTGGCGTGAACGTTTGAGAAAGGAACACCAAACTTTCCATTGAATGATTTGAACTTCATGAGTTTTATTGGGTGGCTAGTGTGTAGTATTTTGGATGGATTTTCAATTGAATAGTACAAGAAGAACCCTCAACATCTCTGCTATTCCTTAGTGTGCTAGGTTTGGAAGTGAGGCAGTACAAGTTTGGGTTAAAATTGGCTCGGCATTGGAGCAGTTCTGAGAAGCTTTCTTCCGTTGATCTTCTTGTATTGCTCTCAGATAAGGACACAACTTAAAACCTTCAAAATGCTAGTATTCAGCATTCACAGCAGCAAGTAGGACAAAACGCAACAACTGAGGTAAGTTTACGTTTATTTTGAACTAATATAAAATGTATAAACATGCTTCCCAATATTTTGTTCTATTAATGTGAACCTTATAATAATTATTCCTAAGTGCTCTAAATTTTGAATGCACAGATTGTCTGAATGCCCTGTGGTTTTAAAATGATTGTGCTTTTAAACGAACCTTTTTATCAGTTTTTCCATGTACATGTAAAAGGTGCCCTGGATAAAAGTAATTTTTGGTACCAAGGGCTGATTGAGTGAAATTAATATTAAACTTTCTTTTTTAATTAAGGTGGCAGTCACAACGATTAAGTCTCATGGCTATGCTGATGTCTGTTTATGTCTCTACAAAATATCCAGGTAAATTGTCAGTTTCATTCCTGGAAGGTGTTACCTTGTAAAAAAACAACAACAATGGTCTTAACAGAAACAACATCAACAATAAAGCTGGGGCACAGGCCTGGCGAACATTTTACATTGTTGTACTTCTCATTTGTCTTTTTTGCAGTTTCCGTTAAGTGCATGGTCTTTACTGTTTTTCCCAATACTTTGAATGGGTAATAACATGATTCTTTGCACTTTCAACTTGAAATGGTGATTTCCTCTTTAAATAAAAAACACTTGTTGGCATCTGGGTAAGGAGCACTTACCGTAATTTTGACCAAAGTGACTGAAGATTGAATTAAAAATAGTCATTGGCCCTACTGGCTGGCCAGCTCTGGTCTACATGTATAAAATTATTTTACTGCATGTGTCAAAACATGCATTAAACCAGTCGTCAGCCTACCCAGGGGCCCATTTCTCAAAAGTCTCGAGGACTTGTGGGTCCCAAAAAGTCATTTGCAAAACTATGATCCACTGTCTTATTCTAGAGGGCTGGTTCCATTAACATGTTTTCAAGTTATGAAAGAGAAAAAGAATGGGAAGGTTTCACGTTTAGAAAACATTTTTGTTTTTAAGTTACAGAAGGAATTGTGGCACCCGAAATAGGCTTGAGAACAACCTCATTACCAGGGTCTCTCTTCTTCCTGCCCCTGGAGTAAGAGAAGAAGAGGGACCATGGTTTTGTCTGGTCAATATGTGTCTGACAGATTTTAGCAGCTTACAAAGAAACGGTTGGAGGGAGGGGTAGCATTTAGTGGTCTCAGCAGATCAGGAAGCTTCGCGAAGAAGTTTGTGACAACTATCTAGGGCTTGTGAAACCAAGGGTTTCTACATATACATCACACATGCAGTTTTAGCTTGGAGAAGGTTCACATATTGTCCACTCAACAAGGGCATAGCCTTTTGGGGGGGGGGGGGG
>BLFK01000343.1:793852-817333 GCA_014634185.1 Astreopora myriophthalma | reverse complement strand
GGGGGGGGGGGGGGGCCTGGGGTGCCCATGACCTCCCCTTTGTGAGCATTTTTGAAGCAAAGAACTTACAATATTGAGGTGGTGAAAATGCCATGACGATATCTTGGCCACAAAAGCCATTGTTGAAAAGCCCACTTTGTATCCAAATACATGTACTTTCATCAGCAGCTCTTGTACATAGTCAATATGGGCCTTCATGCTGCATTAATACAAGCCCACTGATACACAAGGGGCAGCAGCAGTATAAGCCATATATAGTTGGCGATCCCCAGATGGTGTCCCTGCTTGACATACAGCTTGAAATGTCAGTCTGGTGAGTACCCTCTGTTTGACACAGTGTGACCCCCCTTTGAAAAATCCTGGCTATGCCTCTCAGCTCAAGTAGAGCATTGATAATCTACAAGGTTTGCCATTTTGGAACGCCAACAATTGAAGCAATTGCAGTTAGCAGGATTACTTTGACGGAGCTTGGAATGTAATGAAATGGCAAAGATCTTAGTTCTAAAGAGAGGAAAATGTAGAAATTTAGGCAAGAAAAAGATGTATTCCAATCCATTCGTTGTTTTAACATAACACTGAATGGACTTGCAAAGCATGGAGAAGCAAATAGATGTTACCGTCACATTTTGAATTGAAGCAAGAGCTTTTTTTATTTCTGTTTACTGTTTCTCTGTGAAGACCACTGTGAAAGATAGCACTCAGCATCATGCTTGGCTATTTATACATAAAAATTCGTAGAATTTTACTCAAACTGAAGTGAGTGTTCATTTTCGATACCACAATTAATTTTCCTTCCTTATTCCTCCTTCCATCACAACTTCTCAACCGTCTGTCGGCAAGGGAGGAAAAGAGAGAAAGCCTGGAAATGAGGCTGGCCTGAAAAGCTTTGGGTCCTTTGAGGAATGTATACCAGAGGTTTAACTGACTGAAAGGAATTAATTTTTCAAATACATCCTTCTCCTCCTCCTCTTCCTCCTCCTCCTCCTCCTCCTCCTCCTCCTCCTCCTGCTCCTCCTTCCTCCTCCTCTTCCTCCTTCCTTTTTCCTCCTTCCGAATTATGGTCCACGTTCGGGCGATATCCTGATAATGTCCGATAAGTCCTGAAAAACCCTCAAAAGTCCAAGAGAATCCGCAGTTCTTACAAACTTTAAAAAGCCCTTTCACCAACGTAGCTTCAGAAATAGTGAAGCTACGTTGGTGAAAGGGCTTTTAAAACTAATGTTTTAAAAACAACTTTTCTTTTTTTAATTGTATTGTAGACCTGTGGAATTACCTACCACTAGACATAAACAACTAAACAAGTGAACATTTCTCATCATTTAAGAACAGTATTAATAAATTATATCTTAAGAAATTTAATGTAAATAAGGATATATTTTTATAATTAATTTATAATGTCATGATATTTTGTACAATTTGTGTTACATTGAGGCAGTTTATTCTTATAAGGAATCCTTGTATTCTTTGTAAACTGACCTAATTATTCAGATCTTGTATTTTTACATTTTTATTTATTTTAATTATTAATTTATTCTCAATTTGTATTATGTGATGGTCTGTATAATTAAAGCTGAGTACAGTAAATTAAAATAAAATAAGTTAAAACCAAAATTTTTCAAAGCTTTATTCTCGTGCCACAAAAATTGCGTCAACTGAAATTAAAATGAAATCAACCAACACATGGGCGTGTTTGAAATTAAACCAATGAAATAAAAGTAGTCTGTAGTAGTCTCACAAAATCTCTAAAGTTCGAAAGGGCACAACATGTGGGAGCATTAAAAATTAAGTTACAGTGTGCTGGTAAGAGTTTAATTTTTGTTACATTGCAGTTTATTTGCTTGTCATACCACTGGTGTACGGCATACTTGTACTTTCATTGGCTGCAGTAAAAAAGATGGGATCAAGCTCAAGAGGTGGTCGAAACTTGATAAGAAACAAGTTCAAGAGAAAGGAAGATGATTATGTGAACTTGGCAAGTGAATTTGTTTACTCACTGAACTGAACAATTACACAGTGTGTATGTTAGGATACTTCATGATCATGGAAAATGTGTGTATAGATGGTTTTCACAGTGACATCATCAAATTCTAAAATCATAATCGCGAGGCCTTCTGAATTTTTATCTATTTGAAGTTGAAGATGAGCTAGAAATAAATATTTTTTCCAGTTCCATAATGTCCTTCGTTTAAAAAATACCTCATTTTGAATTTCTGAATTGTCACCTTGTGTGACACCACGATACAAGGATGTTGGGTTGGAAAAAATGTCTCTCCCTATGATTCTCAGCAGTTTGAACATTTCAGGTACATAAGGGGCTGTGTTTATTATATGTATTTTATCTCACGAGTGAAAGTAAGCGCTTTCATCGAGAAGTGAACTCCAGATGTTTTCATTCATTACTGGCCACCATGTTGCTGGACCTCCCATGGTGGCTCCGTACAAAGCTCTATTAAGTTGTGTAAAACGCTTTGGCAAATAACTCGGAAACGAAGTACTGAACAGACCTGAGAATTGAAGAGGTAGTTTATATATTTTGTCTTCTACAACACTTCAGTTTCTTAGCTTTTTTCACTGAACGGTTTTGAATTTATTTTTTTGTTACGTGACAGTGAAACAATCTACACATTGTTCTTGCACAATTTGGTGAAGCACTCACAGCGTGAGATCTAAATGAAAGTTCCTGCTTGTCCTTTGGCAAGATGTTGCTAAGTTGACTAGCCCAGAGCTACAGTGTATGAACAGCTAGCGCCAAATCAGCTGCATTATTATAAAGCTTATCAAGTTTGTTTATAACATAGCAAGTAAATTCGTGTAATCAAATTCAATTAGGCAAGTGTGCTTCAATTTCCCACTGATGCACGATGATGATGTCAGCAAACAAACGCCTCACTGAAAAAAAATCGATCTGCGGGTGACTTCAGCAGTTTGCATTTATGTAAAACTGGGGAGAACTTCCGCATAAAGTTAAACTAAACATGGCAAAAAGCAAAACAGCTGATGAGAGAGATCTGCCCACTTTTTCTTTGAGATTGGAGTTTTTAACTCCCAAAAAAGAACCCAGAGAAAAGGTAGAAAGAGAACAAGAAAGGCAGCTCACGTCGCGTTTCGCAACTCTCACTGAGTCGGAGTTGTTAAACTCCAAGCTAATGAAGATCTGAAAAGGAACACTGCATGGTGTTGCTGCAATAGTCTGCTGATTAATGCAGACAAGACTAAACTGTTAGTGCTAGGAACAGGCCAGATGCTTCAAAGGCTTCCTGTGGAATTTCAATGTGCTCTTCCTTGGAAAAGATGTGTTTCCAGTTCCATCAGCAAGATATCTTGGCGTGCAAGTGGATGTGACCCTCAGCTACTTTGAGCATGGTACAAACATGCATGGTTGAACTTGCATTATGCCAGATTGATAGCGTTAAACATCTTTTTGTTTGCATTACTTTCAAGAACATTATTCAATCCTTAGTCTTCAGTAAGCTGTATTACTGTGATCCAACACCTCTAAGCTCCAAGAAGTGTGAAAGGGTGTAGCAATAATCAGTAGGAAAGAGAGAGTTTGACCATGTAGCACTAGTTCTTCAAGTTGGCTGAATTGGCTTCTTGTCAGTTCTGTGTTATCTTTTTAGAGATTGCATTGTGATATTGCAATGTGTTACTGGATTAGCCCCAAAATATCTTTCTGAAAGGTTGATTGCATGCTCTACAGTACATTCTGGAAGTACTAGAAGGAATGGCAAACCCCAGCATCCAAGTCCAGGTCATATCAGGGAACTTTCCTGTGTGTGTGAGTGAGTGAGTGAGTGAGTGAGTGAGTGAGTGAGTGAGTGAGTGAGTGAGTGAGTGAGTGAGTGAATGAATGAGGCATTTATATAGCACCTTTACACAAGCTCAAAGCGCTTTACATTAGAGGAGAGAGGAGTAATGCTGTGCAACTCATTGCCTAACAGCCTCACAACTATTACCAATATTGTGAAGTTTAAAAAGAAGCTAAAGAACTATTATATATAACAACTGGGTTCTCAAAAAGGTTTGATGAATGGTGATATCACCGACTGTGTTCGTAGTTTCGCCAGCTATAATTTGCTATTAAAAAGTGAAAAATGTAGAGAACGTAGGAAGCTGGAGGCCCCCACAGTGCCATTTACTTAAAATTAATTCTCCTTCTACTTACAGCTGTAAGGTTGTTGTAGAATGATTGTATGTATTCAGTTTAGACCATGCATGTATATATACCGTTTTCATGATTTCTTAAATGATTTTATTGTAATTTTTAAATACTTAAATGAAAATGAGCAATATTAAAACAGAAGATGTTTCAATGGCTCCATGCCATCTTTATCAAGATCGAAGTACAAGACAATTGATTATGGTAAAAATAGTTTGAAAGTACTTAAGGGTGTTAAAAGGTGTTGAATTGTAAAGAGTTTGGGGCAAATGGAATCTGACTGCATGTTAAGTTTTGGCTTCATGTTCCTGATAAACAGCATCTTGTAGACCAAACAATTGAATACCTTAAACACCCCTGAATATTTTCACACTATTTTTACTACACTGTATGTATAGGGTGTTTCAAAAGTTCATGCCCTTTTTCTACAAGACTGTATCTCACTTATTTTCACATTTCGGAGGCCATTATATTTTTAGAGCAATTACTTGATGTATAAATGCTTAATCAATTTTTTTTATATCTGCTTTGTTAGTTTTGTTAATTTTTTTTTCAATAGTTTTATTGCTTCTATTGTGTTTCCACAGTGCCATTTTTAGTTACTGTTAGTTTTGTAATTTGTAATTGTTTTAGTGTTGAATCTGTAAAATTCTTTATGAATGAATGAAATGATTATGAAGTGCAGGCTAGAAATCAACTGATGAAATGATCCTCACACTTGCTGGACAATTTAAGCAATTGTCTGATATGCACTTGAAAAATTCAAGTGACTCCAACGGGATTCGAACCCACGACCTCTGCGACGCCGGTGCAGTGCTCTTACCAACTGAGCTATGAAGCCACACAGTTGAGAATAGGTCAATTTGTTGGGCTCATGCGATCATTTCATCAGTTGATTTCTAGCCCGCACTTCATAATCATTTCATTCATTCATTCATTCCTTTCACGGGAAAACACGCATGAGCCCAACAAATTGACCTACTCTCAACTGTGTGGCTTCATAGCTCAGTTGGTAAGAGCACTGCACCGGCGTCGCAGAGGTCGTGGGTTCGAATCCCGTTGGAGTCACTTGAATTTTTCAAGTGCATATGAGACAATTGCTTAAATTGTCCAGCAAGTGTGAGGATCATTTCGTCAGTTAAAATTCTTTCTCACATGTTTTTGTTAGTTTTCTATTAATTGTCCATGTTTCATGTAATTTGTAACAGAGTAAGAGAGAATTTTGATTTTATTTGCATTTCTCAAACCTTTCAGAACCAGAGTTTAAGTATCTAGAAGTTGTTTTACTAAATTGTAGAGCAAAGTAACTCGTGTTCTGGAAGTTTTTAAAGCATAAGTCTATACACTTGATTTTAAGAGAACATTCAGGCTACTGTGCTGAAAGTGCAAACATTGATTATTAACTTGCAAGGCTTCACAGACCTGCCAGTTTGGAGAGCAATATTTTTTTCTCTGTTCAAAAAGAGGCACAAACTTTTGAAACACCCTGTATATATAATCAATTCTGTCGTAGACTTCGAACTTGATAATGATGGCATGGAGCCACTGAAATGTCGTTCCATTTTAATATCACTCATTTTCAATCTTGGGTGTTTCTTAAAATGTTATGTTATCATATAAAACAATTAATAATTATTTTACGTATTGTAGCATTTCTACTTTTGTCTTGTAAAAAATTATTGGTCTGAAAAGCCCTCAGCTGGGAGTTCCAATATTATTATCATTATCAGTATTACCATTAGTAATTGTGGCACAGTGAAACTTTCTGGATGCTACAATCATAAAAAAAAAAGAAGCAGCAACACAGGGCACATAAACCTGTGCACTATATAGTGATAAGAAAAAAAAAAATATATATATATATATATATAGAATATAAATACTACTTAACTCTAATATAGTTCATTGAAGATAATTCAATTCTTAAACTTTTTTACTACCCTGAAAAAACAATCAATCCAAAAATTGTATCTCAAACAGAAACAATACTCTTGTATAGGTGTTGGTAAAAGAAATATTATTAAGTTATTATTATTAAGTTATTATTATTATTATTGTTATTATTATTATTATTATTGTGTCACTAGGTTGAAGTCCTATTTGAACAGTCTGTTTAACCCTACAGGGCATTTGCTTGAAGCTTGGTCATTGTTAACCAGCTTTAAATACCATGACAATGTATTGGTAAATTGGTACTGCTTAAACATTGGTTAGCTCTAACCATGCCTCAAGCAACTCAGCCCTGGTGTATCAGTGTGGAAATTGACTGCATAGGCTTTAGAATGCAGTCAATAAATCAAGGGTGACCAGTGTACTTCAGTGCCCATGCAAATTGCTGTGTTCTGAAACTGCTGACGTCTGAACCTGTGGTCCTTAATCTGTTGTCAGTGTCCATTATCTGTGCATTCAGCAATCTTTTTGCTTTCTGATGTCTAATTTTCCACATTGAGTTGCAAATTTCTTGTAAACTAGATTTTTTTGGTTTGATTCAGTTACATTAATTGGTTTATTTTTATGACAGTTTGAAACAACCTCTAAAAAGCATATTGGCGGTGTTGTGGTTGAAATCTTTATTGGTTTAAACTTTCATTTTTTATGTTATCATCCATCATTCCAAATTATGACAGCGCTGCAAAACAAACAAAACAAAAAAACAAAGAAGCAAAATAAGCCCAATCAAACAAACAAAAATCATGTAATGCATGCTAGAATGAGCTGTATCAATCAATCAATCAATCAATCAATCAATCAATCAATCAGTCAATCAATCAATCAATCAACCAATCAATCAAACTTTATTTGTAGAGGGTAACACCTACACTGTAGTAGTTAGGCAACTAATAAACTTGTGGCCCTCTAAAACTTAGAAGCAATAATAATTATTAATATTATATTATAAGTGAGACCTGGTATAATGACTGACTCCACATACCTGTTCCTACAGGAACTCAAACTTGCTGCTATCAAGCAAGCCCAGGAGGATCTGCGAGCTTACATCAACATGTAAGACACTTGGCACTATTCTGTGCTGTTGTTGCTAAAGGGCTCACTGGGAGAATATGACAAGTGGCACTGAATGCTCAGTTAGTGAAAATGTGTGCTTGCAAACAGGACAGTAGTACAATAAACGTGCTTGACTCCTGCTCTATTTGATGATTTTCATTTTTGGTTTTCTTTTGAGCCCTTCAGAAATGGCATACATCATTATAAACAGCAAATGCCTGTGATTGTTTTCTTAGCCTGTAAACAAGTCACTCTTTTCCATTTTTGTTTATACTTGCGGGGAAGCAAAGCTGGTGGACCCCTGGTCCCTTGAGTAGGAACCTTTTTAAAGCAATACTCCACGTAGTAATTGTCATTCTGGTATGCATGTCAATCTCCTAGGCATGTCTTCCACCTTTACTTGACTACACTGGAGAGTTAACTGAGTAGAGTTTGTAAGCATGACTACATTTTTCAGAAGCTACAATCCTATGGTACTGTTTCTGCTCTGGTTTTAACATCTCAGTGAAGTATTTTGCTGATTTGTGTGCAGAAACACAAGCCAAAGGTCTTTTTGGGATGTTACTAGAAGTACTGTAGCACATGCAGAACACAGGTTGTGTTCCATTGGCTTCAACTGTTTTCGGTTGGTGGGGTTTTTTCATGATCTGTTGGGAAAAAAAACGTTTTTGGTTGGGTTGGTTGATCAACTTCTTCAACCAGGTCCCAACTTGGGTGAAAAGGTTGAAAACAGTGAGTACTGTCCACTGATCTGTTAACAGGCAACCAGGTTTTGCATTTGGCATCATTTTGCTGGGAACATCTTGTCTCCTGGACTCGGCAAAAGAAGTTGAGGAGGACTGAATGGAATGAAAAATGGTTGCATAAGCAGTTTTGGTTGAAAAGGTTGATTCCAATAGAACACAACCATCAAATGAGGCTATGATCCTTGCAGTTATGGATGCAATTTTAGCAATTGCGTGGAGAAGCCTGAAAAAATTCAGGACTTCATTGGGGTTTAAACCCGTGACATAACACAACCATAATTTCATATTTTTAAGCCCCCAGTGTGACAAAGTGGGGCTGATAATAATATATTTGCACAGTTGCTAATATAACGTTGATAGTGCAAGAAACAGGTACATTTTACATTGTACAAGATTAAGTTGAATGCTGATGATTGTATTCAGTTCATACAGGAGAGTTTGAATGATCAATCTTGGGTGTTATATTTTGTCTTCAGTTCTATTCAAATACAGACATTAGAAGAATACCTATGTGAATACCTTGAGCAGTTCCACAGGTAGGCTTTGCTTACATTACTTATGCATTATTTTTACAAGAAAAAAACAAGTCATTTGGAAGTAGAAATGTGCATAGTGAAGTGGCTCCCTGTTGCAGGTGGAAGAAGTTATGTACAAGGTGGTAAATTATGGTGTGGCTCCCAAACAAGCAGAGCAATAACAAGAAACCTTAAAAGTGACAGCATAACATTAAGTATTGTTATAAAGCTGGCATTTTTCCCTCTACAGTGCACCCATTCATTGGCTACTTCATGGTCACATGACATCTAACAATGATACTGTTTACCGCCAAATGCCATGAGCGGGAAACATTGTGAAAACTGTGACTTCAAAGGGGAACCAGTTTACTGTTACCCGCGAAATGTTGACCGCTGTTGCACGTGATCAGAGTGTGCAGTTGAAGGTGGCCTGATGTTGTCGCCGGAATATCAGTGCGTTTTTTCAAAATTTGCTTTTGTTTTTGTCAAGCTTTTTTGCTATATAACAAATCACTTAATGACTGGTCCCTTGGGGAACAGTGAATTTTGTTTCCTGAGAATCTCAATATTTCCCTCAACTTCGTCTCGAGAAACGTTGAGATTCTCGGGAAACAAAATTCACTGTTCCCCTTGGGACCAGTCATTAAGTGTATATTAATGCCCTGTAACAATGCCATTGTTTTGGTGTGGTGTGTTGAGGGTTTCAGTAAGACCTGGTGGCCTGCATAACTTGCCAGCTATTTCACACAGTTCGCTGCCTACTTCGACTGTGAATTGTGCTAAATTTTACTGATAACACGAGAAACATTTGCCACAGAGTTGTTTCAGGAAAAACAAATAAGTCTGACCAGAAATTCTGAGTAATTTCAGCAGTGATCTGTGTTGCTTTGTATTTCGGTTCTTTCATCATTTGAGGTCAAACATTTTTGCTGAGCAGCCTTGCATTTACTCAGACCTTGGGGTCTAGATGTGAAAGCTGCAAAAAGGGTGTGCTGGTTTCTGTGGCACTTGTTTGAGCTTAACAAATAATTGAATCTTCATCCACAAGTTCATGCTATGTGCTACACCTTATGCTCCCCATTGCATACTGGGAAATACTGTGGTAGTACTTCATGTAACAGCACTGGCGAAAAGGATTGCTGCCTTGGGAATGAAAAGGCACTCTATCGATATGCATAGGATGCTGTTTTGAATAAATCACAGAGACATGAAATAAATAATGAAATGCATGTGTGTGGCAAAGAAAACACAGACAACTTGTTTCGAAGTAGTTCAACCACAGAAAGCGATTTGTGTGTGCCCTCTTGATTTCTGTTAGGTTATCCTCAAACACTTGTAAGGTGATCGATGTTTTCATTAGTTGTTGGAGATTTAAATTAATTGTTAATTTTTGAGAACGGAAGGAGTGCGACTGATGCACAAGCAAGTCAGTTGTAACGTGGATAGTGGGGATTTTGTGGGTAAACAGTTACCATGCAAGCAGTGGCTTTTCGTCTCTTATCTGATTGTAAGCAAAACAAGAGAAACCACTGCAAGCAGCCATCAGTTTCTTAGATTGAGCTGCCATCCAGTACCAAGGAGGAATTACTGAACTTTCAACGGTAAAACCAGCATGAAACTAGTTTAGGCTCTTGTGCATGTGCGTTACACCTACATAGCTGCTGTGGCAAAGTGAGCCCTCTGTGTGGCAGTACCAGCAGCCACAAACAATGCTAAGTTCAAAGCTCTTGCTAATGTGAGAGTTGTTTTCACTTGGTGCTGATGCCATATACCTAGGCAACAGGTTTACTTTCTCCTCCTTGTATTCACATACAAACAAGATAGTTAGCATACAGGTTGTCCTGCTTAGTTTAAATTGAACTTTGTTGTGTGACTCAGGTTCTTTGACTGCATGAAGTGATGCATGATATGATGTTGGCATCATTTGGGTGCACAGGCTTGATGAACAAGCCTTTTTTTGCCAGGCTTCCAGTGAAGGCAAAATTTCATCAACTTTTTGTTGGCGAATTTTAACCTGCCAACATCGACTGTTCCACCATGACTGCCTCCAGTGACTCCATTACACATAACCTCTTTATAAAGTCAATTAGTTAGGAATCGTTTTCTTTGGCAAGTCATTGACTTCCCAACCAGAAACGAAAGTGTGCTGAATCTGGTCCTTACAAACATCCCGAACAAGATTTCTCACAATTAAGGACTCAGATCACAAACATGTTTAAGTTTGCATCATAAGTTAAATGTCAAGAAGGCTGCCTGGAAAGGCTTCAAACACTCACTTATTGCTTCACCTGACAACTGGTCGGCCGTGGATCGACACATTCCAACATGCAAAGCTGAAACGTAAACAAGCATACCTGGATTGATTGTAAATTGTGGCAAATTATTGATTGAAGTAAAAAAAAATGGCAAAGAGAGTAGTATGAGAAATGCACGAAAGATATATTATGCATGCCTTAATGTGACTGCACGATGCAGTTAAGAGTCATGGTTTAGAGTCTCAACTGGCTCAGTGGTTAGAGCATCTGTACTATATCTTGGAGGGTCGTGGGTTGGAATCCCATCTGGGGCTCAGATTTTTTACGAGTTTCCAGTTGAAGATAAATAATATATCTTTCATGCATTTTTCATACTACTCTATTTGGCGGTTGGTTGGTTGCATCTCTGATATCCCTTAATGTGACTGCATGATACAGTTAAGAGTCATATGGTTGTTGAAAAATTGGACTATGTGACTGTGTGATACAGTCGTAGTCTATACTCACATTTCACCCTTGCTTGCCACAGAGCCTCCAGTAGCTCAGTGGTTAGAGCATCCGTACTACATGTAGATCTCGGAGGGTCATGGGTTCAAATCCCATCTCGGGCTCGGACTTTTTCTGAGTTCCCAGTTGAAGATGCATAATATATCTTTCAAGTATTTCTCATACTACTCTCTTTGGCGGTTGGTTGGTTGCATCTCTGATATACCTTAATGTGAATGCGCGATGCAGTTAGGAGTCATATGGTTATTGAAAAATTGGACTGTGTGATGCAGTCATCGTCTGTACCCGCATTTCACCCTTGCTAGCCACAGTCTCAAGTAGTTTAGTGGTTAGAGCATCCGTACTAGATCTCGGAGGGTCGTGGGTTCAAATCCCATCTGGGGCTTGGATTTTTTCCGAATTCCCAGTTGAAGATGAATAATATATCTTTCAAGTAAACAAAAACCTGAGAATTGCAGCAAGTGGATTAGCTAAAGAGGGCAGTTTAATGCAGATCAAGAAAACACACTACTCTACCTTACCAATAATACTTGATGGTCCTTGACAAAACAAAGGCGTGCACCAAACTTCCTGAGGGATGTCCAACACTTTGTGGCTAACAACAAATTAGCCAAAGCGCACTTGCCAAACTGTTTTCCCAGTCATTATTTGCCGGTAACACTGATTGTCCTGATTTCCCCCAGTTGACAACTACTTTGTTTGCTGATCACTGAACCGAAATCAAAAGGTGGTCAAAAGTGCCTGCAGCAGTTGGCAGATCTAGACATCATGACTTTATTCAAATCCCTGTGATAATTAAGAAAGTTCTAGAAGTTGACTAATAATGTTTTTTTTGTCTCTAATCTTACAACCTTATTGTTATCTTCACTAGGTTACAGATTTTGTAAATAGCCAATTTTCATGTAAACTGTGTTTCTAATTAGTCAGCGTAATGTAGTTGCGAGTAAACTTGCTGGCCTTTAATTATTAGTTAGCAGATATTCGTCAGTAATCAATCCTCTTGTAATCTGTATCGTTAATTTGTTAAACTAAGTGTTGTAATATTATGATAATATATTATGATAATAGTTAATATTATGATATTAACTAAACATTGATAACATAGGATGCACAGGAAATATTTATAATCCAAAGCACATTAGCCATTTTATTACATGTGACATTAAGTGGCATTAGCCACTTTATTACACGTAATCCAAAGCACATGAACATAATGAAACATGGTCATCAGAAACATTATCCACAAATACTATAATGGCTATCACTGTCAAAAAATGTCGTGAAAATTTTGGTAGAAACTGGCAAATGTTTGCCCTGTTTAGAAAGAGGAAGTTTCTACACTGTTACGCATTATGTCTAAATGCCTAGAAAGATGCGTTTTCAAGCACTGCTATCCACACATTTTGCCACAGCTTTATCACCCACAACATGGATTTTTTTGGAAGAAAGTCTACTGTCACTCAGCTCCTCTAAGTCTATCATGAAGTGATAGAAGCCCTAGCAAACAGCAAAGAAGTTGACATAGTATACCTCACTGTGCTTTGCTGAGCAAGCTATCTTGCTTTCATTGGTATATCCAGGCAGTTAAACGGG
The DNA here is from genome assembly GCA_014634185.1 of Astreopora myriophthalma. Lineage (NCBI taxonomy): Eukaryota > Metazoa > Cnidaria > Anthozoa > Scleractinia > Acroporidae > Astreopora > Astreopora myriophthalma. Next base: position 804,555 of record BLFK01000343.1, on the reverse strand, counting down.
TGGTTCCAGAGATACCTTTCCGGTGGGTATCAACAGGTATCACTACAGTGTACTTTTTCTGGCTGGCTGCAAGCCTCGTCTAGTCATCCATGAGGTTCCATATCAGGTCTGCCACTCTTTTGAGTCCCATTCAGACCTGTTTTTTTTTTCCAGGCTTCTATGCAACTGCTTAAGTTGATCATTTCACTGCCTTGACCGCACTTAATAATCATAACATTTCACATCAGCACCTCAGTATATGACATCAGTTCATGTATTTTCTATCATATCAATAATTCAATGTTTACTTATTATTTTCCTTATTCATCAGCTACTTTCTCTTGGGGCTGGACATCAGCTGGGACATTGTCCCGTTTTCTGCTCCAGTTGCTATTTTATATTTTAGTCTTTGTGACCGTTTTATCTCACCTATGCAATGAAGTCTATAAGTGAAAGTGAAAGTTGCACTTGACCTTTACCCTCCTTGGCATTCAAATGGTTTTCTATTTCATATGAAACACTTGTGTTATGTAAGATTTTAAACTAAATTAATTTTCACTAGTTGGATTGATGTGAACAACGATTTCTGAACTGATGATTGACACTTTAATATGAACACTTCCAATCAAATATTCCCATGTTAGATCATGTTTCGTTTTCTACGTAACCTTCGTCCATTTTTGTTAATTGGTGTTTCACACATGGCCAGTGTAACAACTGTAAATCTTTCGTTGGTTCGTTTAGATCAACGCGGGAAACGCTCGACGCTGTTTACAATACGAAAATTCGTGTTTACCGTAACCTTGATTCACGAGTGTTCGTAATCTTCAATCCCTTAGATTTTCCGTAAATTCCTTGACAATGACAGTCCGATTAGTGTTCCTTTAACCATAAACGGGGCAAATAACAACTTGGTCAACAAAAAACGTGTAGCGCCGAGGTTTGACCTAAACTGGAATGAACCTCGATCAAATCACGTGACCTAACGGCTCGGACGGACTGGTCCGATTTCACGGAATAATCAACAAATAAAACTAGCATTTACAGCCAGCATGCAAGGTCAGTGCAAGTTCAAGAATAATTGTTGTTTCAATTTACTGTACGAGGATCTACCCTTCAGGAACTATGATATTGTTTTGATTTGTTTTTGCCTTGAGGTTTTATTGATAGTTTCTTTCAGTTGTTGTAGAGTATCGTTTTCATTTTTAGGTGTAGATTAAGCTGTGTAGATTCCCCAAACATGATCGGAGTGTGGTAGCAAATCAGCTAAAATCATCCCGTTTTATGTATCTTTGTGTTTGGCTTGGCATTTTAATACACTAGGAACAGGAGCTCTTTCCATTTGATGGGTCTTTGTGATGACAGGGAAGTAAGAAATTGTTTTTACTCCTGTCCAGTAGTGAATGCCTGTAGGATGACTAAGGAACCTCTTCTTGAAGGATAAGCTGCAAACATATTGCATAAAATTTTCGAAAGTCCCGTCAGTTGATTACTTTTATGCTAAGACCAACTTTTTCTTAAAAGCAAAAGTTATATATATTATATGCATAGATATTTAAGAAGATATAACGAAGAGACAAGATTCTCTGTTACTCCGAGTTTCGTGCTCACGCACTCATCAGACAGTATTTAATTAAGTATTTAAATACTGTCTGATGAGTGCGTGAGCACGAAACTCAGAGTAACAGAAAATCTTGTCTCTTCGTTATATCTTCTTATATCAGCATATCTTCAAAGCTCTACACTTAAAAAGTGTATTAAATTAAGTATTTAAATGCTGTCTGATGAGTGCGTGAGCATGAAACTCGGAGTAACAGAGAATCTTGTCTCTTCGTTATATCTTCTTATTCAAAGCTCTACACTTAAAAAGTGTATTGAGCACTGTTTAACGGCATTAGCCACTTTATTACACGTACATAGATATTTATATAGATATACATGTAATATATGTAATGTTTACAATATGAGTGGCAGTGTTGTATCACTATTTACAAACTTGAGGTGAAACTGAGAGTTTGAATAGTGATAACACTGACGCGAATATTGTAAACTACTTATTTAACGTCAGCATTTGGTATTGATGTTGATCCATTATTTTTGTTGTACGAGTAATTTTAACAAAGAGAGTCAAATGAAACATTTATGTAAATTAGGAAAGTTTTGTATCAGATATACGTGTACAACCATTGATTAGCAAAACATTTCTTTTGTTTTTCTTCATGAATTATTAATGAGTTAAATAAATATATACACAGCTGTTTGCAAAAATTTTGAACCCCCCACAAATATATAAGTACGTATATAAATTAGTGTGCATTTGTATATGCACCAGATACTGCTTAGGTATGTTGGATGAATATCTCAAGCTTACACCACAAGACTGCAATGGAGTGCAAGTAACTAATAAAGAATTCACCAGAATCAGAGGTTATTGTCTTGCCCCTTCAGTTGTGAAATCACAAACTGAGTGTAATGTTGATTGGTAAAGAAGATGGTGAATTTTTAGCCAGATAAGTGAATAAAATCATGACTTTATCATTACTGGTATGTCTTTTTCTACCTTTGGCATTATCTACTGCAAATTACAACTAAATAATTACAGAACACTGGACCAGCTTTCCATATCCCTTAACTTACAGTCTTGTCATGTATGGCATAACATCAACTGTGTTTCATGTTTATTTTTAAAAAACAGGATTTGCAGATGGGAAGAGAGCTCACTTTCAAAGGCGTAAGTCATTCATGTACCGTTCTTTTTTAAAATACTTATTCTTACAGCACTTGTAACAACAAGCTGTTACTGTAAAACTTTGAAAAGAATCTGGTGCTTTTAGTGGCTGTAGTGTTCTAATGTTAGTAGTGTTGGTTTACATGTATGTAATGTTTTGTAATGCATGAAATGTAAGGTTTTTGTAGGGTAAGATAAAAAATATAAACAATTTGTAATGAGCAACATCTTCCTGTTGCAAACCATCAAGAGTGAAAGTAATAATTGTTGTTTCAAAAAGTGCCATGCCATTAGTAGTGTAGCCCTCTCTACCTAATGTGGTCAGCTTTGCCAATTTTGTTTGTGTGGTCCAAGGGTTTATTTGGGAGGTGTTCAGGCTGTTCTGATACAAGAATGTACTAAAGAATATTCTGCCCCTGTTTATAGCAGGATGGAAATAGTAGTATTCCAAAATGAGATGAGCTCACTGGAAACAAACAGACTTTCAGGTTTCATATAAAGTGTGGAAAAACATTTTTGCCACATGCAGTATGCAGCTATCCAAGTACTCTATTTAGTATGATTCTCTTCATTTTGTTTAGGTCTCTCCTAGCTCTTCTGTCTGCAACATTCATGTTATTTTTACTCCCTGGAAAGTACCTAATCACTCTGGGAATTCTAGGTGCATTCCTTGGAAACTCAGATTTTAAAGAAGGTGTGTATGAACTGTAAGTGATAGATACAATATGTGTGGGAGTCTGTATTGGGTATTTACAATGCAAAGTCACACAGAGTGGGTGTGATTATTGTGTCTGAGTTGTGAACTGATTGTGTGAAGTAGTAGGTTCATCAGTATTCGTCTCCAAATTACAGAAATCACCCTTATGTAATTTGGATGCAGAATACTAATTAGGGTAATGCTTGAACTGTATCAGGAATTACAGTTGTACATGTGACCAAAACACTGCATTTCTGTTAACTGTCACCCTTATGACTTTTCAATGAGTTTTACATTTGAAGTTTTTTTATTTGAATGCTACCCTGCAGAGCAGGTGTATTTGAGTGGTTAAGCAATGAATGATCTTTTGATGCTTCGCCACCATGTTGGATGAGAAAATTGACACAGGGCTGGGGTGAGCGAAAAAAATATGACAAGGGAGAGAACAAAAGGTTTAAAGCTTGTTCCAATAATGTCTACTTTCTATGCATCTAAAATGGTCGCCTTTTAAGAGTGTTCAAGTTCCTAGCATATGTACACCAAAAAATGCCTGCTCTGCATGGTATGTGAATGCTTACACATGATCTTTATCTGCTGTGAGGTCAGTAGTCCTCAATATGTTTTAAAATAACTTGTTTTTAGTTTTCAGACAGACTTTATCACAAGTCAAGCTGTTCTTACTGCAGTGGAAAAATAATTTATGTTCACAAGAATACTGGTCAACTCCAGGGAAAGCTTTGAGGAAAAGCTCTACGAAATCAAATGTTGCTGGAGAAGACTCAACAAAGAAAGACTACGAAGATCAGTGGGTGAGTTATTTTGCTAGTGCCCTCCCACACAGCGTTTATTTCCATTCCACCTCGTCTGCTTTCCTGGATTGTGCAAATGAGTGATGTGTCAATGTAAATTGAGGCCTTTACAATAATTTTTATGATGGTTTTTCTTGATTTTAACAAGGCTTTTGATACTGTCAATTATGAGAATTTTTTGCGAAAACTTGGGGCTTATGGTATCAAAGGACATGCCCTGACCAAATGATCTTTCTTGACAAATGGATGGATAATTTTCTGATAATAGGTAGATGGAAAGTTTGCTTCAATAACAAGGAAATAACATGTGGAATTTTTCAAGGTTCAATTCTTGCCCCCCCCCCCTTTGTTTTTACTTTTATATTGATGATCTGCCAAATTGCTGAGTGTGCTACCCCTAGGTTGTTTGTACATGATACTAGGCTAACAGCTGTTGGCAAAACATTTAAGAAGCACAGGTGAAGCACAACAATGACCTTATAAATGTTGAGAAAGCTCGCTGCAAATGCACTATGGCTGATTATAGCTAAAATTGACTCATACAATGATTTACAGTAATTTGAGTTACCTGCCATTTGGTTGGATAAACTTTTGATCACACTTTTTATCCGACAGTTCAGTGATTCTATACAAGGATGTTGCTATACTGTAGTAATCCTATTACATACCATTTCTGATTCTGAAAGCAGCTCTTTGCATAAGTCAAAACATGACATCATATTGTACTATTATGATAAAAATTTGATCATCGCAATGACGTGAATAACTTAAGCAGTTGCAAAGAAGCCTCAAAGAAATCCAATCATCAACAGGACTCAAACCCATGAGTATGCGATTGTGCTGGACACTGCTTTCTTCTACTGAGCTATTAAGCCAACTGGGAGCTAATCAATTGCAACAGGGTTCGTACGGGTCATGGAAAACCTTGAAAGTCATGGAATTGAAGTATTTCAGTTTCCAGGCCTGGAAAGTCATGGAATTTAATTGTCAGTCATGGAAAGTCATGGAAAATTATAGTTATGTGTGGTACGTAAATTAGTGCAGATGTCGAAGCAAGGACAAAACGGAATGCAGGCGAGTTATGTCAGAAAATATGCCAAAACAAGGACGATTTTGACAATTTTCGAAAGTGGCAGCTAAGCTTTAGGTCATGGAAAACTGGAAAAAGTCATGGAAAAGGTCATGGAAAGTCATGGACTTTGAAAAACTCTTAAGAGTACGAACCCTGTGCAAGTTTATTATACTCCATAGGAGGTGAAAGCATAATTGGGAATATATGAAATATGATCAATTGATCTGTGGATATGAAGCCTGTATATTTGAGACTTCTTTGCAACTGCTTAAGGTGCTCACTTCACTGCAAAGATCAAACTTACATCATAACATCCGCAGACAATTCATATGATATTTCATATATTCTCTATCACTGACATATCTGTAGCAACATTTAAGTAGTCATGCAAACTACCTTTCTTAATGGTTAAGTCACACTACTACCCGTGTTTCAGGTTCATAGAGACCCCTGGGATGAGGCAGTTGGTTGACAGCCTGTTGAAGGTTTCATTTAACTGTCTCCTTTTGATGCACAAAAGAAAGGAGCCAAGGGATTATAGCTACACTATATAAGTATTTTATGAAAATTAGTGGTGAAATATTGTAAGTTGATTATTATTATTATTATTATGGCAGTTTAAAACTCCTGAATGCCAGGTCCCCGTCCCAAATACTGGGCGTGTAAATGTAGCCAGTATTATCTAAAAATTTACATATTTACATGAGATAGGAATAAAATTGCGTAAAATTAATAAAATAAATATCTATCCAGGTAATATCTTCTAAATGCTAAATGCCAGTATTATCTAAAAATTTACAAATTTACATGAGATAGGAATAAAATTGCGTAAAATTAATGAAATAAATATCTATCCAAATAATATCTGCTAAATGCTAATTTGCGTTGTCTCATTAGCGCCCCAAAGGTGTCCAAGTGGCTAGCATATGACTTGAATGTTTTAGCGATGTGAAGGGTGTGGCTCAGGACGGCTTTCTGCATTCTTCTGAGTACCTCTCGGTACCTATCTGAGCCCACTAACATCTTGACTTCTTCCTTCAACCTCCTTGAGTAGCCACCGAGAGTGTCAATGACGATGTTGAACTGTCGAATCTTGAACCCTGGGTGCTGTCTCTTGAGCTCTAGTCGCAAAGGCGCGTACTTTAAGGTCTTCTCCTCTTTCTGCTTTCTGTTATCCATCCAGGGACAGCTCATCTCTATCAGCATCATCTCCTTGTTTTCCCTGTCTATGAACCTAGCGTCAACTCTGTTGGCTCTTACTTGCAAGTGCTCTGCGAAAACAGGCACATCCCAATACGCCGTCACCTTGTCGTCTTGGTACACAGGTTTGGGCTGGACTGGTGAACTCCAGGGTGGGATGGCGTCCGCCAGCTGATAGCCCTTAAGCATCTCAAAGAATAGAATTTTGAGTGCTGTGTTGTGCCTAGTCAGGTACAAGGTTTGCACCAGTGCACTGCAACCTGACACCACGTGTGCGACAATTTCTTGTGCCTTTCGACTACATTTCTCATCACCGTCCGTGTGTGTCTTGGTTTTCCTCGAGGGGTATAGCTTAGTTGGCAGAAGTTGCTGATATAACTCTTGCAGTCCTGCCACTGTCTTGACTGGAGCTGTTTTCCAATCTGACAGCCAAGCAAAACATTCCTTGTCCACATCTTCATCTCTCCATCTCTCCGCTATTAACTTCTTTTTCCATCTCTCACTTTCAATCTCTGCACAGCCTCTGCTCTGGTTTACTTTCTTAATCCACCCACTGAACTTCTTTCTGTTAAGTACGTTCCCAGTTTCCGTAACCCCCACTGCTTGTGGGTACTGCAACTCTAATCGCAATCCCTGCTGTTGTGCATAACTCTCTGCATCTTTATCAGGGATCTGCCCCTTGTACGAGCCGCCTTCTGCTCGAACTGTCTCACCAAGGTGCATAGTTGGATCATTGTTGGAATACAAGTTCATAGCTGCCTTTATCTTGATGGTCTTGTACTCTCTCTCGATGGACTTAAGGCCCTGCCCTCCTAACTTCCTAGGTAGGTACAATAGATCTGTGGAGCTCAAAGGATGTTTAGCTCCATTAACAACCATGTTACAATTCTTGTAACGACGTAGTATCACGATGGTCAAGACACCTGTTTCTTTTTATTGGGTAAATCTTAGTAGTAGATTGCGCACATTGTGACGTCATAATTACATAATTTATGTAACCTCTGCAAATCGGCAATATTCCATACCTGGGTCCACATGAACTGGTCCTACTGATTGGTCGCCAACACTTTGTTGTAGTCTAATAATGGACTCGACCACAGTCTATCCACGTACACCTTCTCTGCATTCTGAAGAACCAGGTTGTCCTCATGATTCACATTCTCCAGTACACCCAGGAATTTATATTGCGATCCTTCCTTCAGACTTTCGATCACATCTTCCCTGATAATCGAATCATCTGACGTCTCGAGCTCGCCCCACTTCACGTGAGCCACTGCGCACTTTCGCTCGTTCCACGCTAGCCCGATATTTTGGCCACTAGATCTCGAGAGTCGATAGCCTTCAGAGGCTCGCAACTTCCACGCCAGGGGATTTATACTCTTGGTGAACAGCCTCAGACACAGGGCATCGCCCTGAGGAAGACCCTTACTGAACCTTATTTGCTCAGACGTCTCCATCCCATTCACAGTTCTCACAGCAATCTTTGTGTTCCGCTTGGCACTTAACCTCATAACCACATCATCTATCCACCTGGGAAAACGATGCAGAGAAAACATTTGTTCCAACCAACGGTGATCCACGGAGTCATACGCCTTCTTCACGTCTATCCATGCTATACTCAGATTCCGATGTCTTCTTTGGCTGTCCTGACAGACCATATGCACTGCTCTCCTTGCATCAATCTGTCCTCATTTAAATGCTTATCTACTGGTTTAAAGAGACAGGAGGTGAACCAATTGTAAATGGTGTTAAGACAAGTGATTGGCCTTTGGTTTTCACTTGAAAATCCACCCGCTTTTGGAATCAGCGAAGTCTTCCCCTCTGTAAACCAGAACGGCACCTCCTTATCACTATGCGCTACAGCTGAAAAGACTTAGCAACACCCTCATGAACACAGTTAACTTTTTTCCACCAAAAGTTAACAATTCGGTCTGGGTCTGGTGTGCTCCAATTCCGTTTCTTCGTCATCACACTGTTCGCCTGCTCTGTATTCAGCTCAAAAACCTCATCAGATGGTTCAGGAACCCTTTCATTTATTGCGGGTCAAATTTCCTCAAGCCACTTGGCTGAAGTGTCTCCAGTCCCTTCAGACTCCCATAAAGACTTCCAAAAGTCCGACGCTTCTTCCACACTCCCAAACAACGTCTCACCATTACCATCATCCCTTATGCCCGCGTCATATGTAGGATTCTCACACCCCTTCTGTTTCTCAATGATCTTCTTAAAGTGCGAGTAAACTCAACCAGCATCCAAATGAAACTGTTTGTTCAGTTTTCTTGCCTCTTTATGTTTTACCTTGCTTTTGTAACCTCGCTTTAATTTCCTCAGCTTTGATTTCTCCTTCTCCATATATGATACTAGGCATGCAATCGAAAGTGTTCTGCATTCTTTCATCAACTGTATACGATTCCTCTTTCCTATTTTTATGATTTTCCCATTTGATTTTAATCTCTCCAATTCCGCTTTAGCTTTGGAAAGCTTTCCACGTATAGCTTGTGGCTTCGCTACAAACTGCTCTCTTGCCTTTGAACTCCAATTTGGTTTCCCATCTGATCTCTTTCTCCCTGCTGTTTTTTCCATCCTTTGCTGATATAGAATGCAATAATCACTGAGTACACGATGCAATTCACAAGCCATAGAAGCCCAAAAGGACTCTCCACTGGGTCTGGGACGGATCTCTATTTTATAATTTCCCTTACAGCTGTGTTTACATTAGTGATATCCTTGTTGTTCAGCCTCTGCTTCGTTCTCGTATCGTAGCAGCGCTCTTTAAATTCTCCTGAGACCTGTGTCACAGATGCGAGAATTGGGAGTGATAATTGAATTAACTCAGTCGTTTCAGCGTTTTCCTCGGGGACTTGTGAGCTGGGTGTATGCAAATCTGCTTCATTGTCCTGATTTAATTGTTCAACATTTACTTCGGCTCTAAAGTCACAAATTAAATCATCCTGTACTTGTTTACTGGCCCTGCCACCTAAACTGGTCACAATTTCGTCTCTAACATTCCCCAATGTTCTCTCCACCTGAGCCGCTTGATTCCTCAGGTTCTGACAAGATAGATTTAAACCCGCATAACCTTTCCATTCCATAATTCTTGCATAACTTTCATGTAACCTTTCTTCTGTCCGTCTGTGTTTCTAGGTGGATCATCAGATGCTACCAACATTAGAGCCTCTCTCTTACAGTTCAACAGATCTCTGTTCATTTCACTCGTCCATTTCAATCTACCCATCGATCGTCCTGTCGTGTCTCGCACCGTGTCACCCACTTCTACGCCATCCGCCATTTTCTTGAAACGCAACCAATTCACTACAACTGTAAAACTTGTAATACCGCTTCAGGACACCTTGTTTTGTAACAAAACATTTCAACAGTACTCCGAGTACTTAAGGGTATATACCGGTGCCTTAGCTTGGTCAACTTTCGGTTGGGAACGTGCCAAGATTAATTATGCGAGAGCTTGAAACTCACACGTCCTTCCTACTTGCTGCCATGTATTATTAACACAATAATAATAATAATAATTATTATTATTATTGTTCAGACATCATTACCAAAAATAGCTTCTTCCCCTGCCCGTAAGTGACATCACATTCTTGTTCATAGACCCTAAATTTACGTGGGTATTTTTTATTAATTTTTATTGAGGCTTGAAAAAAGTATCCTAAGCTTGTCAATAGAGGTAAGCCTGCAGGGTTTGAGTAAAGTATGATGATTTTGTATCATTGCTCTAAATGATAAGCAATATATCTATAAACAGGTATAACAAGTCCACAATGTGCTCATTTTCCTAGTATGATGCAGAAAGTTCACAATCTGAATCTGACCTCTCAGATGATGAAGAAGATGATGAAGACGAGGTAATCAGAATAAAACATTCTATTTGTGTAAAATTAAGCGACTGTGTGCAGTATAAGTAAGGGCAAGAATGAGTACAATCATTTTGTTTTAAAATTGAGCAATTACGAGTACCTATGGTGCACCCCTGGTTCATGCAGACTTGCAGGAAGAGGGGTAATGTCAACTGACCAGCCTTTTACAAGATTGACCGGAAGTGGTCAGGGTAAAATGAAATTCAGAAGATTGTGGGAAAGTTCTGTGTCAGGCAAAATTATCATTTATGATAAAAAGTCAGCGAAAATTCAGTTGAAAAATTAAAATTATAGGAAAGCCAAAAGAGCCAGTGAAACTGAATATAAAAGGGGAAAGTGGCGTTCA
>BLFK01000343.1:768852-788852 GCA_014634185.1 Astreopora myriophthalma | reverse complement strand
GCATCTGGCAGAAATGAGCACAGCGTACTGAGGGACATGGCGTTGCATGTTGCCGCGGTGTCTATTTGAAACTTGACTTGAGTGGGCGCTGAGCCTGTCGTGGAAAGTGCTAGGGTTGTGAAGTATCGTTTTGCCTGGCTGGAAGCGGCAACGCTGTGTACTTGTGCTTCCAAAGAATACGTGATCAATCATGATCATGATCATGTCATATTGTTGCTCATCTCTGACGTACATGTCGGTGTAGTGAAGATCTCGTGATTGGGTAGGTGTATTTGTGCGTGGGTTGTGCCGCTGACCACTCTGTCGTGAGTCACGACGCTGTCCATTCGCACCTTTCCTACCATATGTAGTGGTGGAAGGTTTGGACATGGAATCCCGTACTGTAAACTTTGGGTCTTCCAGACAGACTTGGGCGAAATGGTCATTGCCGCCACAAGATGAACAGGTCCTTTCTTTGGCAGGACATACTTTCCAGGGGTGGGCACCTTGCCGGTCCCCACACCAGAAACACGTTCGAGGGTCCCCGCGGAGTTTCATCCGGCTGTGTCGGAGGCCTGTCCAGTGGACTTCTTCATCTGTGCCTTTCAAAGAATCGACTATTAATTTGTTTGTTTGCTTGGCAGACTCAATGGCCGTTGCTTCTGCCACCACATCTTGCAGGGTTTTCTTTGAGTTGTCAGGTTTAACATGTGTTTTGAGGAGCTCAGTTCTCGTGTGATCCTCATTGAGACCAAAGATAAATCTGTCTCTAGTGAGTTCATTAGTTAGGTCACCGTAAGCACAAAGGCTGCTTGCTTGTCTTACTTTGACTTCCCACTCTTGTATGGACTCATGCGATGCTTGAGATGACGTCCAGAACTTGAAACGGTCGGTGAGAAGTGAACTCCCTGATGTACCTGTGTAGTGGGCGCGTAGTTTCTCCATCCAAACCCATGGTTTGTTCTTGTCATCGGTGGCGATCTGAGGATCTATTGTGTATCTAAGCACAGACAAAGCTTCATCTGGAAGTTAAGATCGTAGGGCGGAAATTTCTAGTAGTGGACTTTTGTAGTGATCTGCTTGTTCGGTTACAGGATCTTTGGCAAGGTTACGATAGTTGGCTTGGATGCAATAATCGTTAAAGCGAAGCTCAAAATTTTTGAAATTTTCACTCACATTACCCACAAGTTTCAGCTCTGATCTTTTGAGGTTCGCCATAGTGTGATCCCACTTCTGACACCAAGTCTAGAAGCCAGTAGTTATAACAGAACTATACTTTATTCGCTATGCGATCCAACATGGCAGACTACCACAACGTGCTCTACTGACATAGGGGAAACTGCTGACCAACAATTTGGCTTCTTTGACTTTAGTGATTGATTTGGCAGCGATCTCAATGTTTATCTGATCATTCAAGTTGGTTTGACCCGATAACCATAAATTTGGTCGTCGCAACATTCAAGCTCAGTTTGTTAGGGATGAGTGATAGATAATTCTGAATTTAAACCATTCTCAAGATCAGTCAATGTGCTGGTGGCAAAGGTTATATTGGTATCATCAGCAAACAACCTTGGGGAGGTCAACCTAAGGCAATTGGGCAGATTGTTGACATAAACTAGGAATAAAAGTGGTCCAAGATTGCTACCTTGTGGGATGCCATAAGAAGTCGGTGCGACATTAGACAACTGGCCAGCTAGGCTACATCTTTGACTTTGGTTGCAAAGGTATGACTCAAACCTTTTAAGACTGGGTGTATCATCATATGTACAAAGCTTCCATAAAAGAATATTATGGTCAATGGTGTCGAAAGCCAAGGCCATTGTCAATGTTAACCGACCAGCTATTTGCAGCTTCCACCAGGGCAGTAAGAGTGCTGTTTAGCGATCAAAATCCAGATTGGCAGTGGCTTAGTAGGTTGTTAGCATTAAGATACTCGCTAAGCTGATCGTAAATACTTTTTCAAATATTTTGGCAACAGTTGGTATGACAGATATTGGTTGATAATTGTTGGGGTCATTCCTTTTACCCTTTTTGAAAATAGGAGTCACTCTTGCCATTTTCCACTCATCTGGAAAGATACCAGTCTCAATCGATTTTGCAAAGATTAGTGTGAGAGATGGTGCGACTACACTGGCAGCCATTTTTAAAAGTTTGTTTGGAATATTATCTGGTCCAGCAGATTTCCTCTCATTTAGTGTGGTAAGCAGCTTATGAACTACGTTCTGCAATGGTGCTTTCAGTGAGAAAGTGGTTTCAGTTGGTGTGAGGTATGTTTCAGGCTCTATATCAGATGCTGGAATTTCTGAGGCCAACCTTCCACCAATGGTAGAAAAGTACAGATTTAGTTCTTCAGCTATCTCAAATGGTTCAGTTGCAGTTTTCTCGCCAACTTTAATATCCGAAATGTTCCCAGCTCTGTTTGAATGTCTTGAAGATAATTCATTGATTAATTGCCATATTTTCTTATCTTGCTGGACTCTAGATTATCGATGAAGTATTTACGTTTAGCTTTCTTAATTTTGTCATTTGTCTTGTTCCGGGCTCGTTTATATTGATCCTGTGTTGCCTGTTCATGGTCCAACATGGCTTTCCTTTTTAAAAAAATCTCCTTTGTGCATTAGACAATGCAGATGATCAGTTATCCGTTAGGATTTTTTGTTACCTGTCCGTTTAGATTTAAGTGGGGTATGTTTGTCTATGGTTTGCATTAACATATCCTACCACATGTCATTTGGGTCAAGTGTTTTAGTATCAGACCATGCCTTTTGTTGTAGGTCCCTTAGGTAGCCAGCCTTGTGGATTTTTTTCATTTGACGGGTTTTAATTATTCTAGCACCTGAACGCTCATACTTGGCCTTGTATGTCATAAATTAGAGCATGGACACTTATTGCAAGATGAACAGCACTGAACTTGGCTATTTTATCGGGTGAGTTTTTTAACACAATGATCAATGTGCAGGAGTTAAAGGTAACTCTTGTCGGTTCTGTGATTAGCTGGTTAAGTCTATAAATATTAAAAATATGACTAAGTTTGATAGTGTTAACTGATGTTATGCCTGGCGTAAGATCCATGTTGATGTCACCCAAAAGGAAAAACTCCCAGTTTTCTGCATCAATTTTCATGACCACCCCTTGAAAGTCATTGAGGAGATTCACTGGGGAATCGGGAGGTCTATGCCAAGTACTAACTAAGAATGGTCCAGACCGAAGCCTAGTGATTTCCAAAACCAACAATTCCAGACTTTCAGTACTCAAGTCATCACAGATTTTATAATTTCGATTGTTTTGCATGTAGAAACAGACCCCACCCTCATTACGCCCATTTTTCACATGATCTTTCCTTATCAGTTCGAAACCTGGCAAGTATACAATGTACCTCACTGTCATCAATGGTGGAGTCTAATTTTGTTTTGTTAATGGAAAGTAGATCAACTTTAGAATTGGACATGAAAACATGCAGTTCTTCAATGTGCGCTAATAGACTATATATATATTGAGAGAAGCCATCACTAAGCCTGGACCGTATGATTTAACCTCAATATTATTAAGGGACTTAACCCCGAGCAATAACGTTACATCTCTCGTCCCACAGTAAATGTGTGGTGGGCTCCCAAACGGCAGTATCCTAATTGTTACCTTCAATAAAATCTAAAAAATTGCAAGCTAATTGAGAAGTTCCTATTCTATTTAAGTGAAGACCACTACAATTAAGATGCTGTTCAGCGATGTTGTTGTGGGTAATGATCTTCCATTGGTTTTGGTGGCAAGAGTCCCTTAGAGTTGAGTTGACCTCCTCTACTTGAATTGCTAGCTGCCCATCATCAGAACGAGCTGTTAGGCTCGACAGGACCACTGCTGTGTCTCTTGCATCTCTTTTAACCCAATTCAAAAGGTTAATAATTTCGTCAGAACAAGCAGATGGACTCTCACTATCACAAAGGCTATTTGTGCCAACATGAATAATGAGTTGGTCCGGCTTTTTCCTTAAGATAGGCTTGATATGATCACGCATATCTCTAATCGTGCATCCGAGGAAAGATAGCAATTTTAACTTTGTTGTTGTGTTTAGACATCTTGTGGGCCTTTAGGTGTTTGAGAATCGAATTCCCAGCAACTATGGTGGTACGGGAGGGGTTGTCCTCCTCTCCATGTTTGGAGTTTTTGACATTCTGTGCTGGATCCACGGTGTTATTGCGAGGTGTTATGGCACTTCCCTTTGTGTTTTCTTTCCAGTTCGGTTAAATTTTGATTTTTTTGCCTTGACAAGCTGCTTCAATCATAGAGTTTCTTCTACCTTCAGTAACTACATTACTTGGCGTTAGGCTCACATTGATGAGACGACCTTGAACCTCATTCCTAAGGGGCTCAAATCGATATTGCAAGTATCACTTTTGTTGTTGGGAATTGTCTGTTGATTGCATTTATTGTTCATACTTTTGGCCACATGGGAGTTTCCCACCAGCGACCAACATTCACCTGCCTTTTGTTGATGGCTGTCACATTCATGCCTCTCTTGGACAACGATCTTTAATGCCAGTCTTAATGAATCATTCTCTTGTTCCAAGGACAGTGCTTGATTTTCAAAGGATGCATTTTTCCTCTAATTCTTCAATCTCCTTTTCCTTTTTGCATAATGTTGACAGTAAATATTACCTCGTTTTGTCCTCAGCGCCTACTGTATGTTCTTCTTTTTTCCGACTATTTGCTGACACGAGTTGAATTTTCTTCTACCTTTTTCTGCAGGTTGAGTAGATCAAGTTTAAGACCCTCTATATCAGCAGTCATCACCGAATTTGATCGCTCTTGAATTAAGCTTTCCTGCCATTCTCTGTCGGCCAATGTTTGTCAAATACCACTTGTACAAGGGACTTCTGACAACATTGGAGGCGACATTGTTTGGTTCTCAATTTGTTTGGCAATTGTAGATGTACTCGAGTCCAGCCTGTTAGTTGTCATTTCCAGCATGTTCTGAACTAATTGAACTAAACTTATCCTTTAATGTAGGACCATCCTGCCCCTGGAAACATAGATTCTGTTGTTTCTTACTGTATCAGTTGATGATAAGATTTTTGTTGGTACTTTAAAACTGTTTCATGTTCCCGCCGGATGAGGACCACTTTCCCGGTTGCTGCAAGTCCTTCTTCACGAAACTTTTCAACAAATCCAAACTACTCTTCCAGGTCAATCAATCTTCATTTAATTGAAGATGCTGTAAATCAGAACTCTCAAGGTGAAGTAAGATCGATCCCATGTTTGGAACATTAGTTTGGAAAATAATGCTGGCCAGTGGCGGACTCACTCGTAACACAGGGAGCGATTGATGTGAGTCGAATATGTTTGTTTAGTGACTGAACAAGGTTGGCGTTGAACTTCAGTGCATCTACACTTCTCTAGCTTCAATTTGAAGCTCAAAGTAGCTCAAAGAAGTAATATGGTGCTCTCATCGTTGTTGTTTTGCACAGTGATCTTTACTATTTCAACTCCGACTATGCAAAAACAAAACAAAAAACAAAAAACAAACAGACAAACACGGAAAACACTGACTTCACCATTCCACTCATCATTTTTGTTAAACGGTTACGAGATGCTATAACACCATCACTCAAGTGGCAACAGGATCTTTCCCTAAACGATTTCTCGTTGAAGGCCTATTTTAAGCAACTGACGAAAATTTGCAAGGAAAACAAGATCAAAGAATTTTATTTCAAGCTTTTACATAGAATAGTTGTTTCAAAGAAAGAATAATTGTGTTACTTTGGAGTGGAAAAAGATCACAATTGTAACTATTGTGGTCAAGTAGACTCTATTAAACACACCTTCATTGAATGCCATCATACCAAAGCTTTTTTCCAAAGTGTTCTGGCAAATTTCAATGAAGAGCATTTTACTACTCTCATGTTATGTGATATAGAAATGATCTTTGGCAAAACTCTACCAACAGGCCCTCTGCCCTGTGAGGTTACTCAAAAATTGAATTATTGTATCCTATATGCCAAGTACTATCTTGATAATAGAAAATGTAACAAAAAGGAGTTAGATCTCTGTGAATTTGTATGTAAACTTAATTATAAATATTGTATCAAGAAATTGGTCTAACTCTGTACGTTAATTCTGCTTAGTGTTTAAAAATGGATTGTTATGTATGTTAGTATGTAGCACTAAGTGTTTTATTTTGTCCAAACTGTAATTTAAGTGTAGTACTTGTTATNNNNTTATTTTTTGCGCGCGCTTTTCGGGGTCATGTGACCCTCTTGCAAACTAATGATTCACTCGAAGTTACGATATCGATAGCTTTGTTTGTTGGCCTCTTTTAGCCGAAATTGTATTGCTGAATGTTTGTTTACGCCAGGGCGATTGATTGTGGTGCCATTAAAGCATCCGTCAACTTCAGTGAATAAGGAAAATTGGTCCTTACAGATGTAAATAAAAAAATTTATACAAGAAGTAATCAAAGATTAATAAGTGCGTTCGAAGTTCAATGAATTTAGCTAAAATCATACCAAAAACATAGGAGGAAATTAGTTGAGACGTACAAGGTCCAGAAATGGCACACGCTTTCCTCAGGCTTTGATAAGCAGCTACGAAATTAACACCCGATGTTCACGAAGAAGACAGAATTTTGTGCCGCACGAGGCAGAATCCTTTG
Organism: Astreopora myriophthalma; assembly: GCA_014634185.1. Taxonomy (NCBI): domain Eukaryota; kingdom Metazoa; phylum Cnidaria; class Anthozoa; order Scleractinia; family Acroporidae; genus Astreopora; species Astreopora myriophthalma. The sequence continues at coordinate 782,227 of BLFK01000343.1, read as the reverse complement.
TGCAACGAGAATGTGACGTCATAACTGCCCGCCCGATAGAAAGCCCAAAAAACCCTCAGAGCTTTCGCTAGCGTTCACAGGAGAGCCACGAAATTAGGAAGCGTTCTCCTTTGTCGAACGCAAAAAATTCACTGCCTCAGAACTCTGCTGACTTCAGGGGAACAGTACTGTAGTATTCCCCCAGGGGATTATCAACTCAATATTCCCCTAGGGGTTCTCCCCTGTTACAATCAAAGCTGCCCCCAGCTTTTATACAGTTGCTCATTAGAGGGGTTTATTAAATATAATCAGCCTGGAAGAACAAAGGAAAACGAGCCGTTGTGTGAAAAATAACGTGTTGTTCTTGGAGGGCAACTTTGCACTCAAACTGTAAGATTTTCGGTTGAGTTGTCAAAGTAACAGCCTGCACCCATGGGCACATAGTAGATCATTAATTGACCACTGACAGCATGCCCTTACGTTAGTTATATCAGTTATAACATAAGCAAGAGTGATACTTCATGATCATGTATTTCAATCGTTGTCGACTTTGCTCTCTTCATTTCTTCGTGGACCATTCAAAGTTGAAAAAAAAATGTAGTGTTATGATCACCTTGTGTTTCTTTATTTTACAGGATGCTGCTTTGGGAAAGAGACGTGGAAGTGAGTTGCTTATAACGTCATTCCAATAATACATGTGGGACTGAATACTCAGGCAGCATATTTGCTAAGCAGCATTCGTAAACCATGAGTAAAGAGCTATGATAATGAAGTCAACTTGCCCATGTATTTGTTCATTGCTCTCCATCTTTTATGCCAACAGTCTTAGTTTCGTGAACATTGAGTAGATATTGCTTGTCTCTTCCCTCCCCTCTCTTGTAATCTCTGCTTTTGGTGGTGTTATTTGTTTTGTGCAGGACTCTTCTCAGGATTGTCAATGGTCTCTCATTTCAGTGATTATCGCAAGAAAAAGAAATGCGTCAATAGTGGTGAGTTAAGCTGTTAATTGCAGGCTCTAGTTAGTCAAGGAAAAAGGATGGCCGGGAGACGCGCGGAGTGGTACTGTGGGATTTTTCCTTGTTTTTCTTTTGTCGAAAGGCCCCTGCAATTGAGGTAACATTATTGCGGAAACAGTGGTTGCCTACAATTGACACAAACCCAGTAAGAGATTTCAGCCGTAAATGTTAAACGAGGCAGCTTGCCTTACTGAGCCGAAAATAGAAACCCCCAAAATGTACTGGTATTGACTGGAAAGCTCAAAGGGAACAGAAAAAGTGCATTGATTAATGCAGTGGTCCATAACTGTGAAACATTTGGTGCATATCATTTGACTCTCCAGCCTGAATTTCCGGGTTTTTCATGTTAAGGGTAAGGACCTACTTCTTTCAGAAGTGTCTCCCTGTTTCAGTACGTGCACACACAATCAGATTTCTTGCTTAAGGACAATATTCTTCCCAAGATGCAAAAGTATTTCTGAATTTTATCGGAACCATTTTTCTTCCGAGACAAATGTTTCCTCGTTTGCGTGCCACAGAAATAATGTTTCTACATGGGCTGTAATGCCAAAAACTCACATTCATTTTCTAAAAATATTGAAGAAAAAAAAACAGAAAATTCCAAAAAAAATTTAAATAAATAACTTCAAAGTTACAAAAATTGGAAAAATCAAATTAAATATAAAAATGTCAAAAACAAAAAGTGCAAATCGAGGGGGGTACGAAAGCACAAAATTAAACAAACATCAAGAATCCTTATAAATACATAGGATTGGACTTAAAGTGTGAGAGGTCTCAGGAATGATATATATTGTATGTTGCTGATAGATGGGAATGTTGCTGATGGATACGATTTTCTATTTGTTGAGATTATTACTATTTTTTAATCAAAACATACAGTTAATTCATTAATCTTGTTTTTCTTCTTTTTAAGGATTTTATTAATTGCTTCTTCTTTTGATATTTTTTTATCTGACAACACCATGATGTCTTTGCCATTTTACATAATAGTCAAAGAAAAAACATTTGCATCATCTTTGATCTTAATCTTTTCTTCTAACATTCGAATTCATTTCATTAGATCATCCTTTGTTTCTATATTAACTTTGAACTCAATCTTTCTCCTCCTAACAGGATTAGCTTTAATGTTTAATAGCTTATTACCATATTTTTCAGCATACCCTTCAATGAAAGCATTTTCAACTCTTTTAAGAGATTTTTTATCATTAGAAGGAGTAAAACAATTAATTCAATTTTTGGATTTTTGTCTTTATTTTTAAAAACTTGACTATTCGTATTTGATAAATGGCATTTTAATCTTGTTTGAAGATTTTTACAAGTTGAGCCAATATATGCACTCTCATCATTAAAACTAACTTTATAGATTTGACCATTTGTATAGTGTTGAATTTTGCATTTGTTAGTTACAAAATTGGTTGTTTTCTGTTGAGATATTTGTTATTGAGTCCTTTAAAGTTAAGATGTACATAATCAAACTTTTTGTTCTTCTTAGTGCTGTATATAATTGTTTTTTTGTCTATGCAAATAACAGCATAGATATTATAAGGTTCTTTAATGGTAGCTCCTTGGTATTTATAAACCGTCACATGATGGCATAAAATTTTCTCTGAGTTCATTTTTATCAAATGTTAAATCATTCACAATGAATTGGTTATTAATAATATTTTGAATTTCAAATTCCATTGTATTAAATATTTCCATATTTTTTATATCAGCTGTAGCTAAAACTGGCATTCCTTTACAAACCTTACAAGTTTCAATTTTATTCGTATACTTGAAATTAACAGCTTCATATTATTTATCTTCACAAAATCTATTGCAACATTCAGTATTAACTTTTGTTCTAGTAGAGTTTAAGTAACAAATATTTTTGTTAAATTTACCAGTAGATGGAAAATAAGTTTATTCTTCTATATTTTAAAAATTTGCTGAGCATAAGTTTTTTTATCATAACGACTTGTGTTTTCAATATATTGAAGAGTAATGGTTTTAGGACACATTTCTTTAATAGTTTTAGAATAAAGGTAATTAAAATGAGTTTGACTTTTAGCTTCCATGGGTTCACATTGATTAGAATCTCCAAACATGTAAGTAGTATTATTGAACATGGTAAATGCTTTGTAAATTTTTGTCATCCATTTATTGGGAACCATACTAAATTCCTCAATAAAAATAGTCTTTAAGAGAATCAATAGTTCTTCCTTTCCAATCACAGAAATAGCTATCAAAAGTAAGCATATTTCACTAACTTCTTCTTTTGTATAGTCAATTTTTTTTCACTAATCTGTTGTTGATCTTTTCTATTGCCTTATTGGTAAATGAAAGTACAAGAGTATTATCACATTTATCAATCATTTAACCAGTAAAAAATTTGCCTTTTCCCTTCTTTAATATCTAATACTAATATATAATCTTTAATATCTAAATTTTGTCTAAACGTTTTTCAAAGTATGATAACTAAGTGAACGCTTTCTATTATCTAACCTTATGTGTTCATGTTGTCTGGTCCATTTTAATTCACGCATGTTTTAACAAATTATCACATCCTCCTTGGTTGGCTTTACTAGGTAGAAGTTTTAGTTTTATATCTGTGATTGGAATTAAATGGTGATCTTTTACAATGTATATGTTGTAGTTTGGAATTTTTTTCAGGTCAAATTTTTTTAAACCCAGGTTAAAATTTTCCACCTAGTTCATAATATTTAAACTAGGTAATTTTTTTTTACCTAGGTTATTTATCAACTGTCTAAAAAGGGCTTTTATTTATGGGGTGTAGTTTAAAAAATAGGGGCCTGGTTTTTTAGGGGGGTCTAAAAAGAATAGTACACAAACAAAAAAAAAGCAAGAAATTTGCCCTCCCCTTTTTACCAAAAACTAGACGAATTAAAGGCTTCGAGAAAAACAAGCAAGAGCAAAGTCAACCTGTTTATCGACGATGAACTGTACGATAAAGCTACCCAATGCCTTCAAAACAAGGAAACCGAAGTACATGTACTAACACAAGATGAAATAAATACAATCAAGAGAAAGAAGTGGAACTTCAAAAACGAAGACGGCAAAATTGTGAGTAAGGAGCAAAAATACGTTGTTCCAAAGAGAGAACTCCATGAAATTTTGTGTCACAGTCATTCGGCCATCGCTCACCGCGGACGAGACAAACTTGAAAATTATCTAAAAAATAACTATGCTGAGATACCCCAAATAGTTGTGAAACTATTTGTATCTCTTTGCAGCATTCACGAACAACAAAAATCCGTTGCAGACCATCTGAAGAAACCAGTGGTACACCCCATCATCGCAAATAAATTTCTTTCACACGTGGAAATCGACTTGATAGATATGAGAAGGTTATCATGTTCATGCAGCGAGGGACATAAATGGATTTTACACATCACGGACCATCACACGAAATTCTCGTGGCTTTTTCCATTAATTTCCAAGCAAACAGAACAAGTTATAAGTTGTTTAAACCAGCTATTTTGGCAGTGGGGTTTTCCTAAAAAGTTGCATTCCGACAACGGAAAAGAATTTAAAAATCAAAAGATGTCCAGCTTCTGTCAGAGCAATAACATAAAACAAGTGCATGGAGCTCCACGCACACCTACTACCCAAGGACTAGTCGAGAGAAATAATAGAACAATAAAGGAAAACATTCGAAATATTCTTACAGAGAAGAAAGAAAGTTACAACAACTGGTGTACAGTGTTAGGAGAAGCAGCCTACAAGAAAAACATTACAGTGCACCGTGCTGTTGCCCAAACACCATATGAACTAGTGTTAGGTATCAAGCCATGGAGAGAAGAAATGCGGGCAAGTGTACAAGAAACAGATACTGACAAAGGGGAACAAGAAGAAGAGACAAACAATGAGCAACAAAGGCTTGACAGTGAGCATGAAACAGTAGAAATGAATGTCCAGCAAACTCCAACATTGACAGATGAAAACAGCACAGATGACATTCAAACTAACGAACAGCAACAAGCAAAAGAAACTAAAAGTTCTCGCTCCAAAAAACGCAAAAAAATCAAAGAAAGGCAAGAACAGTACAACAAAAAAATGAAGCAATCCAGACCTAAAGTAGCCAAATTTCATGTCAATGATTATGTAAAAATAAAAATTGATAAGGTCGATAAGACACCCTTGCACCCCAATACATTGCTAGGAAAAATAATATCAATAGAGCCTGCGAATGGTTATGCCCAAGTGGTTACTGAATTTGGAGTTATAGACACCCAAATTTCTCCGAGCCGACTTCACAAGAGTCAAAACACAGGAATAGCATTGGATTACTCCAAACATATTACATTTTCGCGTGCTTGCAAAATGGCAATTAATCAGTAATTTCCCGATGTATTTAGAACAGATACACATAAATATTTATCAATAATATTTGCATGCACTTTTGCAATTATGTATGAAAACAAGAATAAACACAAATAGAAATGAATAGTAGAATATATGTTTTATTAATCTACAGCAAACTCTGAGAATTAAAATGGCTGATTCCCCTTTGACAACTGTCACCGTTCATACATGACTATTCCATAGAACATCACTGGTATGTTGTGTCCCAAACCTAACCCTGAAAGCTAACCATTTGAAATTAGTGCTTAACCCTAATCACTAAACCCAGAGAAATTATATACCCTAGGTTAAAAAAAATTTAACCTATAATTTAGGTTCAAAAAATTATAACCTAGGTTAAAAAAATTTGACCTGAAAGTAAAATTTAACTGCAATATATACTAAAGAAACAGAAGTTCTTGTATTTTGAATTTGTAAAGGTCAAAAACTTATGATAAGTGGGATCATAACCATGAATGCTCACGTTTATTGTGACATTCTTTAACCCATTTCTTTAATTCATCATAGGTGGATCAACTACATAACTATATATTTCATTTTTTAACTTTTCATAATCATTTGTTTTGAAACCTCTCTTATCTTTTACTTGATTCCAAAGGTAATCAAGAACACAAGTATTTGAACCATATGATTTAATCTTTTTGTCCTTTCAATAAATAAGTTTCTAATTTAAGAGAACCCATTTTGTGTTTATTATATCTTTTCCTTTTATATGGAATTATTTTAGCTCCCATATTTTCAATTCCTTCCCCAGATGGAATAGTGAAAGTGTTCTTTAAGAGGGTATACATAAAAAACTCTTACGGGAGATATGAACTCACTAAATTGACCTTGCTCCCAATGTGTGGCTTCATAGCTCAATTGGTAGAGCATCGCACCGGTATCGCGGAGGTCACGGGTTCGAATCCCGTTGAAGCCCTGATTTTTTCAAGCTTCTCCTTTCCAATTGCTTAAATTGGAAAATTAACTTCGATGATCATTCTTCACTTTCATCTACAACCGCAGTTCACATATGAATTATTTCATATATACTTCACATCAAAAAACTTATACATATCTGCTCTTGACAATTTTGGTAAACCTATGATAAATGGAACATATGTTTTGTTTCTGATTGTTGGATTGGGTGATAATGCAATTAGTTTGATTGCTTTTGTATGGTATATCATATTCATCATTACCATTGCTTTGTTTTGATATTTCACTATAATTTTTCTCAGATTCTTCATTTGGCTTAATTTGAACATTTAAGGTTATTGATCCTTTTTTTGTTTCTCTATTATTTATCTTATTTTTGAATAGATTCATAAATGAATATCCTTTGCTACTATTATAAGCTCTTTGAATTTCATTCCTTCTATATGGATCAAAAGATACCGATCTTAAAGGATAGGTATTAATATTATTGTTAGTTTTTTTCTATAGTATTGTTATTTTTAGTTGTTTCTTTAGTATGAGACTTTTCTATAGTACTTTTTGTAGGTTTAAATTTGGGTACATGCTCTTGTGCTAATGATCCTAGTGTCTTTTTCATTTTTATGATATTCTTTGGTGATCTTTCAACTAATGACTGATTTGGAAACTGTTCAATTGCATTTATCGTTTTTTGATCTGCTTCATGCTTGTCAGCTAAAGATTTAGCATAAATATAATTAATATCATGTTGTTTACATACTTGATCTAATCTGTTTATTCCTTCCTCACCACGAGCTAATCTTTCTTCTTGTCCAGTGTTTGGTCCACAATAATTGTACTTTTGACCTTTCAATGTTCTCATATGAAATTTGGGTAACCATTTTTGATTTAATAAATTTTGCATATCAATAGCACCACCATTTTTTGCATTGCCCATAGCTTGTATGGGCTCAGTTAGTTTCCCTGATTTTGAACAAATTTAGTTTTCATTTTTCCACAAATACTACAAACAGCTTTCATCATAGTTCTGAACATTTGGTGTGAAGTGTTTATCTTTCATACAGTACATTTGATTTATCCTCATATGTTGCATTAAAATATTTTTATTTAATTTGCTTGACTATCATATTCCAATTCTTCATCAGTAAGATATTCTAAATCACTACCCGTGGGTGTCCATGTATGATCTTCTTGTGAATTATCACTTTCTATTTCACTTTCTACTTCTGATAATACAATAACTTTAGAATCAGATAATGGATTGCAACTTATGCATTCAAAAACATTTAAGAATTTTCAATGCATAATGTAAGTTGGTTACAAGTAAAACACCAGCAGTAATTATCACTCATATATATAGATTAGATATTTTTGAAATAGTTGATTATGAATGCATGATTTACCATTTGATCTGTAAAACTAAATTTGGAATTATCTACAACATCAAGTACTGATCTACCTTTTTGTCTTTCATGTAAGTAGTAAAGACATCCGTATCCACATAAAACAGAATCTCTTTCTAAGACCAAGTTGATCAAAATACTCACACATAGACTGTATTATCATTATTTCAATAACATACCCAATGAGTTCCTGGTCCAATTTGACTGTCTAAATTGATAATTCAACATTCCTTTTTTTCTGATTTTTGTAGGTAAATTGTCACGACTGAATGTTCCTCTGAAATGTTTAATTCCAAGTTGTTTTACCCAGTCTAATAAATCAAAGTTTGATAAGGGTTTATGAATGAATTTTATATGATTTGACCCAAAAGTGGCATTGAACTCCATGTTTTGCCTTGTGGTACACCTAACGTGTTTGTTAAGATCCTATCTCCTTCCTTTTTTTTTTTTTTTGATTTGTGAGGGTTTTTTTTACTCCCATGCTTTTTTGATTCCATAAACCAATAAAAGGAGGAAGAGGAGATAAATCATAGCCCATTATTGAATTTGGATTAATTAAACCACCTCTGTTTGTAGGAGGGACGTAAATTGGTAAAGACCTGGCTGATCTGTGAGCATCTACTTGTAATCCCTTACCAGTCAAAGCATTTCACAAGAATGGCATTCTAATACTAGCTAATAAACCTAAAAAAAACACCTTGTTGTTGTTTTTGTGTTGGTTTGATAACTAAATCACCACCTGTTTGGAGAGAATTTAATATTTGCTTTTTTGTGCTGCAGTCAGCCAATTTTTATACTGAATTCATTGATTCACTTTATTTTGAGAAATCAAAAACACCACCTGTTTGTCCCTTTCCAAAAATCTTGTCAACTCCAAGAGAAGCTAAACCACTAAGGGCTCCAGTTAGGAGAGGACTAACAGCCTTTTTAGGTAATGGCATTACTCTTTTTGTTACCATAGGTGCTAATCTTAATAAGGAACTAAATAAATTATCTCCATGTTGTACTGCTTTTCTTATCTGAGATTTGGATATTTTTATATCAGCACCAACTCCTTGGCTCATTTGTGTTTTCGTAAGCATCATTTTCTCACCACCGCTTAATTCATTATGTGAAAGTCTAATGGTAATTGCAGAATTGTTTGCATAAGCTTTAGCAAGCCTTTTTCTTTGCCATGACTTAATTAATTCCATGTGAATGATAACTTGTCATTAATTCTATATAATATGTTACATAATTTTAGTATTCAATAATTGACAGTTAAAAAAAGAATGTGAAACATATTTAATTCAATGAAAGGGTATGCATCAATATTTGAGATCTAAACAGTAGTTTGTTGTCTTTCTACACAAGTTCAACCTCTTGGTCATATAAGGTTAATGCATAAACACTACACGCTGTAGCTGTAGTTCCGCTTGGTTCATATTTCAATGTTAATCTTGTACCATCTATAATATCAATTTTTTGTTTTGTAAGATCAAAGTACAAGAAAGGGAATATAGTACTGAAGTTTGATCTATTCAACAAAGAACCCTCTTGATATTCATTATTAGCATGTATTAGTATTATACAAGAATGGGTTTGCTGCCTGTGCATCTATGTTTGCATCATTGATGATGAACAAGAAAACATGCCTTGGTTTTGATATTCCACTTGTTATTTTAAAATTACCAACCCTTTGTTGTGATGAATTGCTTCTTTCCACATTTTCACATAAATAACTCCTTGTACGTGCTTTCAAATACTGGCTCATATACAATGATTGACCTTCTCAATTAAAAGTAATACATGGAACAAGCAGTTGCATTCTTGTTATAACTCTACAGTCATCTCCTGACTGCCAAATCAAATCACCATCACTCTCAACTTCAAAATTTAACTCAAGCCTTGTGTCTGGTAATAGCTCATCCCTGAGACTCTCAAAAAATGAATACCTGTTTAATGGGATTTCAGTATTTACTGTACTAGATGTACCAAGAAGAGCTTTCCTTCATGCAAAATCTTTGTTGTAATTATCAAGTGGTGTTTGGCAATGTTGTTGTTGAGGTCACCTTTTTTAGTAGCTCGTTTGTGTTCCTTTAGTCACGTGGTTAAGTTCCTGCCAGTCTCACCGATATACGTGGCCTGGCAGTCGGAGCATTTAATCTTGTTAATGGCACCCGGTCTGTTTTCAGGTTCGTCTTTGTGTTTATAATTAACATTAGTGAGTAAGCGTCGTAAAGTGAACACAGTAAGCGTCGTAAAGTGAACTGATACCTACATCTCTACTCGACACTGTTAAGACTATTGCTCGCAAATGAGCTGACAAGACTGCAGAACAGACTTCAACATGCCGCACAGGAAAAACGCTACAAGACCGACGAAAACTGGTTCAGGAATATTTCTTCCCATCCCTTAGACGAAAACGAAACACGTGTACTCTCTTACGGACTTAAACATTCTGTCACACCTAAACACATGCCGTCTGAGGATATTGTATCAAGTGTTGAGTCTGTTCTGGCCCGTCAAAGGGAGCTACCAGAATTGGCCAAGGATGACGTCAGGAGCAGAATAGTTTCCACTCTACAATCAGCCTCACTCACCAATTGCAACTTGACGAAAGACAAATTACGCGCATTAAAATGACTTAAAAACGACAAAGACATAGTCATACTTCCTGCAGACAAAGGACGTGTTACTGTTGTTATGGACCAGAAAGACTATACCAACAAAATGGACTCACTAGTTAATGACAAACAGACATGCGAACCACTAAAACATGACCCGACACCAGCACTCCAATGAAGACTAAACGGCAAACTACTTGACCTCAAGAAGACAGAGACTATTGACATTCAACTGTATTACAGACTGAGATGCTGCATACCACAGCCAGCTAAACGTTATGGACCACCTAAGCTACACAAGCCTAACATACCCATGCATCCCATGGTCTCATTCTGTGGGTCCCCTACTTACCAACTTTCCAAACACTTAACAAGCATTCTCAAACCCTTGACTGACGAGTTCCGACACAAACTACAATCCACAGATGACTTTATAGACGCTATCAAAACTGTACGAATACCAGACAACCACAAGCTAGTATCCTTCGACGTCAAATCACTCTTCACCAGCATACCACTCCAACTTGCCCTTGACTGTACTAAGACCACTATCAACAAATCATCCTACCAACCGCCATTAGCCACAGAGGACCTTATGGACCTACTGCACCTTTGTTTGACCTCAACCTACTTTCAGTACAATGGTAAACACTACAGACAACTGCACGGAACAGCTATGGGCTCCCTTGTTTCCGTTGTTGTGGCTGAGATAGTCATGCAAAACATTGAGGAACAGGCCATAGCAACTTACAGTGAAACACTCCCTTTCTGGCTACGTTACATTCACTACACTATCACTTCTGTACACAAAAACAAAATTGACGAATTCCACGAACACTTGAACAAACAAAACGCTACCATACAGTTTACCAAGGAGATCAAGGAGAAGGGTAAGATACCCTTTCTAGACTGCTTGGTAACGTGCGACAACGACCACTGTTTACAGGAAACCAACACACTGACAGACTACTCGACCAAACGTCTTACAATCCTACTTCACACAAAGCGACAACTGTACGAACCTTGACGAGAAGAGCACAAACTGTTTGCGACTCACATGACAGTTTGACTGACGAAATCAAGCACCTGAATACTGTTTTTGTTAAGAACAACTATAGCTCAGACTTGATCCAACGCAATACTTACATCAGACAGAACGACAGCTCTAACAACTTATCCACCGCTACAGCCACCGTACCTTACATACGAGGCACCTCCGAAACCATAGCACGCATACTACGACCTTACAACATCCATATTGCACACAAACCTGTGTTCACTTTACGACGCTTACTCACTAACGTTAAAGACAAAGACGAACCTGAAAACAGACCGGGAGCCATTTACAAGATCAAATGCTCCGACTGCCAGGCCACGTATATTGGTGAGACCGGCAGGAACTTAACCACGCAACTAAAGGAACACAAACGAGCTTCTAAAAAAAGGTGACCTCAACAGCAACATTGCCGAACACCACTTGAAAACAAGCCACACTATCAACTGGGACTCTGCTACCTGCGTTACCTACAGTACTGACTACCAACAAATTACACTCGAAAGCTGGTTTACTAACTTAGAACGAACTACCCTAAATAATTGCCAACCTCTCCCCGCACCTTACAAATGATTACTCAACGGAAAACAGTAGCTCATTATGCATGTTTATCACTCTATTTACATAACTATCTCTGCTCACGTCTTCACAGCCAATCACATTTCGGGTTTACTAATGGCTACTCCATCTTTTGACCAATCCAATCGCTCACCAGGGTTTCTGAATTTTCGACTGACTAAAATCGATCACTTGACTCTGAAGATGGCTTCCAGGCAGGTTGTCGAAACGTCAGTCAACAACAACAGTCCTTCTCAGGACTCCAGTCACCCAGATGATCATTTTCAATCGAGGTATAATCTATACTGTTTGTGATATTTGGAAACCGATTTGCATATTCAGTCTGTTTAATAATTTTTTTATCAAATCTTAATAAATCACGAAAATTTGTATTTCTCAAATCCAACCAATACTTATTATCAACCGCAATTAAAATGCCATAAGTGCTCAGAACAAATGTTATATTGATATGATATTTATTTTCTCCACTTTTGTGCCCTTCATTATTCATATAACTGAATATAGTAGTTTATATCTGAATAAGAATATGCACCTGGAACAAAATTGATTGTTTCCCGGTTCTTTCCCAAATCAATTGAGTATTTAATTTGTGTGTTATTATATTCAGGTGCAATATTATACCAACTATATGTCATTGCTAATCAATCCATGGTTATTTCATGTCTCATATTTGGATCTAACTTTAAAACTGGATTAAATTTTTTTCCTATTTTCTGTCTGTTAACAGATGAAATATTAATTGCTCTTTCTTGCATGATATATTATTAGATTACTTATTCTTTGATAAGATCATTGAGTTGATTATTGTTTAGAATACCTATTTTGTTCAATACATGGGCAGTTTCTATAAATTCATTTTTAATGCAGTCGTTACATGCAAGAATACTACCTCCTAATAATTCAAGCCTGTGTAATAAATCAGATGGATTATTATAATAAACCACACCAGATCCTATCTTTTGGTATTTTTTACTTGTTCTGTGAATTGGAATTTCACTTATTCCATGAGGAGCTTAAGCCTTAAATAGTTCTGGCATCCCCGCTGTTTAGGGCAAAATTTTTTCCCTTAACCCCGCTGTGATGAGGAGAACAAAGTCGGGAAGGTGTTATAATCCAGTGCGTAGCTTGACACGAATAATTAAATCCAAACGACAGCAGAATGAAAATGTAATAAATAACAGACATTTAATGACAGTTGCAGCCTTTGGAATCACCGGTACTTTCGCGCGAACATAAGAAAATTGCGCGAAATGGCGTCTGAAAATAAATCGGTGATTGCGTGCGAACGTACAAGCAGGAATAAAGACTGCTTTCAATAACACTGGTTGATCAAGTTTACAATATTTACACGTTAAAAGGGAAAGAGGAATAGTTTTTTCACACTCAAAATAACATCTGGATTTTTTTCAACAATTTCAAAGTAATTCGCACTCGAATTCACGGGTGGAAATAAAACAA
>BLFK01000343.1:744312-758411 GCA_014634185.1 Astreopora myriophthalma | reverse complement strand
GAGGAATCGTTTCGGACCCTCATGTGTGAAGTGGAGGCAATTATTAATTCAAGACCCCTGACGACAGTCTCTGGCGAGCCTAATGACCTTGAGCCGCTTACTCCCAACCACATTTTGACAACCAAGTCAACTGTGATATTACCACCACCAGGAAAGTTTCAGAACAGTGATGTGTATATGCGTCGGCAGTGGCGAAGGGTGCAGTATTTAGCAAATCTATTTTGGTCTCGGTGGAAGAAGGAGTACCTCGTTGTGATGCAGGAAAGGCACAAATGGCAACATCCTCAGCGAAGCCTGGTTGAAGGGGATGTCGTGATAATCCGAGAAGAGAATGTCCCACGTAATACCTGGTCGTTGGCCCTTGTTGTGCGAGTGGAGCCGGATTCACAAGGCCTTGTGAGGTCTGCTGTCGTCAAAACGCGAGAAACTACATTGAGAAGACCAGTCAACAAGCTTGTCCTAATCATGCCCAAGGAGGAACAGGAAGCAGATCAAGAGAAGTAAACGCCCCTCGGACGTTTAGGGGCCGGGAATGTTGCAGCAGAACCCTGCGTGACATTTTTCTTGTGTGACATTTTATTTTTATTGCGGTGGTCTGGACCGGGCCAGGTCTCGGATGACCACGCGAGTTGGCGCTCTTAGGAAAAAACGTTTCGCCGAAGGTTTAGTAAGGTTTAGTAAGGTTTTCTACGGTTTACAGTGTTAAGGACCCCATTTTAAGGATTAAGGATTTAAAAGGAGTTGCAAGGCACTAGGACACAGATGTGAGTTTTTCTTTGCCGTTCATTTAGTGATTGTTTCTTATTTTATTGTATTTTCGTATTCGCGCCGTTCTCGCTTTGTAATGCTGGTTTTTGTTGCTTTCTTATAGTTTTCGTTACCGCATTATTTTTGTCGTATCATCGCATTACCACTTCGCTCATTATCTGTTGTGAAGAAATCGGTGGTAGCCACAAGACTGCGCGTAAACAATACTGTAGATCCTTCAAATAAACTACCTTGATATTTGTACGTTCTATGGCTCGTTGTAAGGTCTAATGTAGCAGTCCCGCCGCTACAGTCATATTTCAAACAATTTAACACAATGTCAAATTAAGGAATTAAAAGCTCATTAGCACACATCATCGAAGATGTTGGGCTTATAAACAGGCAACTAATTGATATAAAAAATGGAAATTAATAGGTAATTCTTTTCCCATAATTTTTAGTGCTGGTGGTATAACATCAGCTATTGCAACTCATGGTGTTTCATTGATTGCTGTGAGCACATTATCTCTATTAATTCAAGGGTACATGAAACACAAAAATTGAGATTTAAAAATACAAAATTGTACTTATGCATACCAAAGTTATCAACATCTATTAATCCAATTGAAAGAAATAATGCGATCAGGAGAATTTAATCATGCGGATATTGTGAATAATATGAGTAATATCGATAGTCATGTTGTGGATAACTCACAAATTATTGATAAATTCTTGAAAAAATTTGATGGAAAATTCACGCAAACTATCAAGATTAATTTGTTCTTGTATTTTTTTCCAGTATTTAGTATAATATTCTAAAGGTTTTGTGAATTAGTTATATCCATTGATTCAAAACGTGGATCATTTCTGTAAATAATTCTCTTAATATAAAATTAATTGAAATTATTCTTTTTCTATCTCTCCTGATTTTAGGTAAAATTTTTGATATTTGTTCAAATATTCTAATTGTATTGTTTTTATCTTTGGATGTTAATTGAGTATTATATTTTTTGACATAAGCCTGTTGATATGTTTTGTACATGGTACCGCCTATTGTACTGAATACTTCTCTTTTTAATTTTATGAAAACTGTCATAGAAATTGATATAATCATGCATCAAAACAAAAGAATCTAGTCTTGAACAGCTTTTACAAATAATTTTTCCATTATAAAAAATTAAATCTTGTTTATCACAAGATAATTCTATATGAACACTGTTTTTGAATCTCTTCATCACGAAAAAGGCATTCTACTTCGTCAAAATCCCTCAAAGCTTGATGAACTCCTTTATTACAGAAGTTTTTTTGCTTCATTCTATATATTATATGAGATTAATTTTTTATAACTATCTAAATATTATTTTTTAGTTTATGTGTTTAATTAAAATTTTTCAAGTATATCTACAAATAGATTTTTATATGTTCCCATCTGTTTAGAAAAAAATAATATATATCATTCTTTGGGTCTCACACACTATTTGATTTTCATCATGTGTGTATATATCAGGATTTTCACTTTTCTGATTTTGTGCTTTTGTACCCCCCACGATTTGCATTTTTTGAATGATTTGATTTCTCCAGTTTTTGGAATTTTCTGGGTTTTTTTTTCAAATATTTTTATAAAATGAATGTGAGTTTTTGGCGTCCAATTCGGTCTGTAATCATACGAGTGATAATGAAATCGGACAACCACGTGTTAACAAGTCCTGTTACCAATTTATCCTGAGAATTGCATTTTTCACTTTGAGTGTTTACTCTGCTTGTTTGGTGATTTAAACCAAGGTTTTGATTCGTTGATTTAACAAGTGACTTTGAAATTTTAATGTGATTGGCTTTTTGGAGTGTCTGATAAAAACTGTCCAATTACGAGCTGTCCAGTGACAAGCAAATTAGTGGAAAATAGGAAGTCGTAATTTTTATGATAAACATAATCGTTTGTTTCACAATTTTAACTGAGTGACTTTATCGCGACGCGCGATTGGCGACTGCTGTCGAGTATAACAACTTTTCAGGCTTCACCATTGATATCACGATAATCAGCTGTTATTGGTGGATCTCGGTGACAGGTTCCTCGGTCACTGCAAACGATTGTTTCAATTACCTACCGCTGATTGCAGCAAGCTGAAAACTGTTGAAGTAAGGGCTTAGTTTTAGGCACCTTACAGTAGGACGAAGTATAGGCAGAAGGAAGGAAGATTAGCTTGACAACGTGGCGATATTTCATTTCTTTGAAATTTCAGGAAATTGTGCCGCGTGTGATGTTTCGTTTTCTTCTGTATTAAAGAAACGGGTAAGTGAATACATTGGCAACGAGGTGGCCGCATTAAAAAAAAAGGCTGGTTAAGTTAACTGGAATATGTATAAACAGGGGACTCAAGGTGAGGTCCTGTTTGCTGGTGAGGGTCGATCCGAACTTGACGAAAGAGACCAAGGATCTCGTAATCAAAGACTCCGTTTTATTCTGAAAGCAAATAATGACATTACAACAAAATGCTCGCTACGCTTAAACAAGAAAACGATAAATGAAAAACTACAACAAATCACAAAGGTCTGAAATATTTCATACCGAGTATCGACGGCTTGCTGGAAGTGTCCAGGGGACGGAAATGGCTTTATGAAGTCGCGAAGCGCTTAAGACAAAAGGCAAAATTCACAAAACAGTAGTAAAATCCTTTTTTTTTTTTTTTTTTTTTTGGCGCGAAAAAGTAAAAAACCCGTATGTAAGCCACAACAGCCGCTGACATGAACCCAATGGTTGAGCGCGGGCCTCAACAATGTACATGGTCATTTACTATTACTGTCACCCTTGACTCAACGATTACCACTTCGTCACGTGTCACTTGATGCTAATGCTGGCTAACGCCGGAAAGGTTCTTCACTTATCGATGGAAGCTACAAGTGAAACCAAACAAGGATCTCCTTTCAATTATACACTGACGTAGCGTTGCTTTATCATAAAACTTTGACCTCTTTAGGTTTCATCCTCCTCTCGTAGAGCTTGTTTAAAAAATGTAACACCTTACTTGGCACAAAATATGATCGGTTCTTCTTTTGGCAATACAAATGTGTTTTATCTCCTTTCGTCTTATTTTTGTCCATTGCAGCAATACTGTCGTCATTGTGGGGACAGTTTTTGTTCCCGTTGTTGCTGCAAGCGTGTCAAGAGAGCTGTATTTGGAGCAACAGGTAGAGTATATCAGCTAACCTGCCAGCAGGCTCGTCGCTGGGTGGGGGAGGGATTTCCCCAACCCCCCATTTTTGTGGCGTACCCGGCGAACAGTGAGCCAGCTCGTACGCTATATACACTGATCTTTTTGCCGCAGAACATTCAGTAATTGCAGTAAGGTACTTGCTTAGATCTAGCACATTCACACGACAATGATTATGACAAACTCCATAACAGTAGTAGAGTTTCAAAGCAACTTGTCTCACCTTTGTGTCGCAACACCATTACGTGGCAAGTTGCATGAAACATGACACACTGTAACAGAACTTGCAACTGCCAAAAATCGTTGCGTGACAGGTTGCGGAAACCGTTTCAGAAAGTAGAATCGAGCTATAATTTTTACGTAGGTTGTCTCGCAACGGTTACAGTGGGGACAGTGGGCAAGTTCTCGTGGGACTTGTCACACAATTGTGCTACTGTGTGCCGCTCATATGTGTCCTGCGTTTTTGAGCGTCGGACGTCAACCGGAAGTGGATTTATGGTATTCTTGAGCAGTGGATTCACCTAAATGTTCAGCTGAGCAAATCGTCTCTGTAAGAGTAAAGATGGTGAGCAATACAAATGTGCTAGCGCCAAGAAAGGATAAAAGGGAAAACGCTTCACTTCCCGGTTCCGTCCGTTGCAAGCCACGGACGTCAAGTCCAGTCCATCGGGCAAACCTTCTTATTTGTTTGGTGGGTACTGTATTTCCGGTTGTTCATCATTCCACACGACAAGGCTCTGTTTTTACTCAGTTTACTCTGTTTTTACTCAGAGATTCTGTCAGTCATACTCATCGCGATTTCAAGCTATTACTTCACCCATATAACTGAAAACTTTCCTGTTATCTCTTTCCTGTTTTCATTTTTTCATGTAAACAGCTCCTGCAGCTTATGAAGAGACAGTACTGGTCTGCAAGAGTTGTTATGGCTATCTTATGAACAAAGCTGAGGATATGAAAACTGATCTCTGGTGACCTGACGAGTTGGTTGGTTGATTTTGAGATGGTCTCAACACACGAATAGACTCTTATCTGAAGCTCGGGCTGAACGTGAACATCCGATTATGATAATCGCGTCTTAAACCGATTTAGCAAGGTCTGATATTTATCAGCACCATTCAGCTATTGGCGATAAGGACATCATTGATTGCTACCGACTGACACATAGCAAGTGTGTGCGTATCGATCGTATCCCGGTCCCACTCAAAGCCTACAATCTCCTCTTTGAAGCTTGAATTTCCATCCATCTGCCTGGTGGTTAATTATTATTATTATGGGTATTTGTTTCTGCTAATTCGTTCATTAAAAAACATCGTTATAAAGCGTGCATTCAATATTTTGTTCTAGTTACAATCTGCAGTGGTCGTATATTTAAGTCCCAAACCGGACGTTTCTATGGTTTGTTGGTTAATAAACCACGCGGGATGTTAGAGGAACACAACAAGAATTCGTAAAGAACAATTCTTCGAGTGTATTTTCAACATTCCCGCGCAAGTGGTTTATTATGCCTTTCCAAAATGCATTAATAATTCATGAGCCTAACAGCCTATCAAGTCAGTGATAAAACGTCTCGTGCATGAGCTTTATACCCGATAAAACACTCCTGATTAGTATTCTTTGTATAAAGAATACTAATAAGGCATAGCTTGTTTTTCTTGTAATTTTCCTTGCAAAGTTTGAACCATTGTTCAGACTCCAGAGGGGCACGCTTTTTGTGGAATGTTTTTGAAGCTGTTCAAAAAACTCGCAGCACGTGTTTTATCGGGTCTGAAAACACTCGGCTACGCCTCGTGGTTTAAACCCGATAAAACACTCCTGCTCGTTTTTTAAACATTACGTAACCCATAGAAATGTGTGGTATGTTGCTTTTGTATAATAATTCAGAAAACGCGCGAAATTTCTTTGGGTATAGTGGCACCGTAAGCTTATTGTAATGTTCTTCTACCATCTGTAATCCTTATTGCCTCTTTTACAGTCCACGGCAGGTTTTTTTCGTTCTCTTTTCCATTATATCTGACAACAATTGCGGCTGGCTAGAGTCATCATGGTGGGTTATTCAAAGAGCTGACAATGTTTCGGTATTGATAGATCCTTTTGGTTCGGTTAAGTATTTTTATCCGAAGTTAGTTTAAAAGAGAAAGGCCACATTTACTATATTTTCCGGCGTTTTGTTATCTCATGGTGCTATCCCACGGCGGCAGAATAAATTAACTTTTTTTCTTTTGTACGTTATGAAATATTTATTACACTGGTTGAACTGAGTAGTTAAGGTAACTGAGATGATGTTTTATAATCATCACAACCGATACGGAATAAGCTTGGAATCGCCGATGTTTCGTAAGCTCCAATGCTTTCACAGGCAGCCCAGTCGTAGTGTTTGACACCCAGAGCTATATCTTACTAACGAACCGAACTTTCACTCCACTGTTTCTTGTGCCTTTCTAGCGCGTCAACGTGCAATGCCATCGTTTTTTTTTTTACCTGAGGTACTGTCCACTCTGAAAGAGTGGCACGGTCCTAATTCCCTTCACAGTTGCGGGCCGCATTTCAGGACAAGCACTTTCAGTAACACGTGAGTTAAGGGTGTAGTTTGACTGAAGGTTGTCTCAAGGCGTAAATCGCTTTGCATTTGTTCTGGAAATCGGGTTCCCCTCTTTATTTGCTTATGCAACTGTTACTGTAAACCCCCACCCCGGGGAAACATGGGGCATTAGGCACAGAGCAAAACCAAACAATGATAATGCCCCACATACAGGGGACATCTTTTTTAGTCTAATCCCTACCAAAATGAGGATAATCCCCCACATAAAGGGGATAAAAAAACACCTGGTCTAAACCCGCAGTATTACTTTCAGAAGTGTGATTGACATTTGTTTTTGAATACTTCAACGTTTGCTTCATTCCAGTGTATGTGTATGCTTCATTCGGGAAAAATCACCATAAAAGGAGACAAAGCAGTCCATTATGGCGTCAACCTTTCCGGCAGGAAATGCACAGCCATTCTCCCTCTGGCACATTCTTTATATCAATCCCTGCACACGAAAAATGGTACCACTTCACATTGCAATGCAAACTGTCGCATCCTATCATCATCCTATCCTACCAAGGGTGATAACTCATGTAATTTCCGACGTTTGAGGGACGAATTAGTCGGAAATTAATAAATTAAACGAGACTTACCTGGAAGTTGATGTTTGATTGGAATTCTATCAGGCATCCAGAGAGCAGAGATTACACGAGATACTACGCATGCGCACGGTTTGTCATCCTTCAAAGAAGAGTGGCCACATGAGGCCCCATGACAAAGAAAATAACGTCAAAAACAGGGAGGGAGTCAATGAGCAATGGGTGGGCGTGTAATCTCTGCTCTCTAGATGCCTGATAGAATTCCAATCAAACATCAACTTCCAGGTAAGTCTCGTTTAATTTATTAATTCTATCAGTCATCTACCGCAGAGATCCCACGAGATTTTAAAGTCATGTGGTCACTCAGGACGTCAAAACTCAATTTATTGTACAGAACCACTAAGCACAATGTATACTAGGCATAAGATAACCTGCACAAAAGTGAACCGTAACTTAACAGAACAAGAGAAGGCCGGGCAACAAGGTCAATAATCAGTGTATTTCCATAGCCGCAGAGAGAATAGCATGACTAAAACTGTCAGATGAATTTAGGGGCTGAACTGGTTTGTTGTAGAAAGTGTTGAACACACAGTCGCTGCTCCAACTGGCGGCTTTCATAACTGCAGGCAATGAAACATTACAGCTGCGAGCCTTGCTCGTAGAGGCTGCTCGGGTACTGTGCGGTTTAAATAAGGTGGTATCTACACCAGCTTTTTTGCATCACAGTCCTTATCCATCTCAAAATAGTGGCTCTGGACACCCCATGATGTGGCTTAGCATAACTAATAAACAGTTGTTGCTCCTCTCCCCGTAATGAGGAGGTACGATCAAGATATTCATCAAGAACTGTTGCAACACATAACTTACTAGCAGCGAGGAATCTAGGTATAAATAAAACAGGCTGTTCTCTGCCAGGGGCAGATTGTTTAACTAGCTGATCAATACAAAAATTGTAGGACGTATCGGGGTTCCTGCGCACTTGCCCCAAATTCATGAGATGCAGTGTTTGACAACGCTGGCCTGTAACTAAGGCACATAACATAACAAGTTTATGGGTAACGTTCTGAAGGCTGATCTCCTTAGAAGGATGAAGTGTCTTAAGGTAAATAAGAACTATTGAAGTGTCCCAGGTGGACGTGTAACGAGGGAAAGCTGGCCTTTGTTTGGAAAACTCCTTTTAAAAACCTTTGAACGAGTGGGTGATTCCCAACGGTTATATTCCCATCAAGGACTATGAAGGAGGACAGAGCACTGCGTGCAGTATTTAGACAACTGTACCCCAAACCCCTTGCATAAAGTTCTTGTAGAAATTCCAACACATCGTTTACAGGTGGGTGAAGGGAATCCACAGCCCTCCTATCGCCAAATGACTGCCACTTCTCAAGGTAGACCTGGTATTGTTTTTGGGTTGCTGTCCGCCACGAGTCGAGGATTGTGTCTTGAGTTGCTTGAGAAATTCCTCTACTCTGGAGGGATTTCCGGGTAAGAGACAGGCCATCAGACGAAGCTGGCTTCCCAGGGGGTGGCGTTGTTCTGGGTTGAATGCAAAAATTGTGGTAGGATGCTAAAGGGGGGAAAGGCGTACAAAAAATGATTTGTCCAATCCAGAGTGAAGGCATCAATTGCCATGGCGTGTGGGTCTGGCAGCCATGAGACATAGGGTGTCAGTTGATAGTTTAACCGTGAAGCAAACATATCAATGGTAGATGTTCCCAGGATGTTTACTATCCTGTTGAAAACAGCCACATTAAGCTTCCATTCAGTTGAATCATCAAAAACCCTGGATGCTTGGTCAGCAATAACATTGATTTCCCCTGGAATGTGGCTTATAGAAAGCCATATGTGTCTTGGGATGCACCACTCCCATATTTGTCTGGCAATGTCATTACATGGGAGGGAGTGAGATCCTCCCATGTTGGGCACATATGCCACAGCAGTGGTATTATCAGTCATAACTCGAATGTGATCATGGGTCACTTCCTTACAAAGGGACTGCAAGCCCTAGAGAATTGCCTTTAGCTCCAAGTAATTAATATGGTGGCTTTCTTCTGAACTGGTCCACCGTTGTGGTGTCATTCAGGCTTGCACCCCACCCCTTGGTAGAGGCATCCGTGTACAAGGTATGGCCTATCTTCCATGATCAATCTTCCTCTTAGAGGTCAGGGCATTCCCGATCCACCAAGAAATATCTTCAGATGCCAATTTGGATAAAGACATAGTTTGGTCAAAATCCCATTTGTTAGTTTTAAGAGCCGCAGCTTTTTCTATTTCTAGCTGACGATAGAAAAGCTCTCCGTACTCTACACCCGAGAAGCAGGAAACCATCATGCCAACTAATTGTGCTACCTCCCTAATAGTGGGTGATTTGCTATCAAGGATTCTATGGGCTGCAAGTTGCAGCTTTTGATGTTTATCTGCTGAAATGGATACTGTCATATCCCGAGAATTTAAAATAAACCCTAGGTGATGTAAGACCTGGGTTGGTATTGTCACTGATTTGGCTTCATGAGGCAAAAAGCCCAAATCGTGATACAGGGTTAGAGTATCATCAATGTTGGCTTGGCACTCTTCCGGGGAGTATCCTAATAAAAGAGAATCATCAAGATAGCCACTTGAGATATGTCCCAACTCCCTGAGGAACGAAAACACAGGTTTCATAAGTTGGTGAATAGACGGGGGGCAGAGGAGAGCCCCTGAGCCAAGCAGGTAAATTGATATAAGTTCCCCTGCCATCTGAATTTAAGATATTTTTGGTGTTTTATAGCAATAGGCACTGAATAGTAGGCATCCCGCAGGTCAATGGACGCCATGTAGCAACAAGGTCTCACGAGTTGGGAACAAGTATGGATGGAATCCATTTTGAAGTGATGGAAAGAAACAAAGGTATTAAGATCCTTTAGGTTAAGGATCATACGGAAAGACCCATCTTTCTTAGATCTCGCCTGCACATGTTCAGGTCATGTGTGGCAGAGGCTAGCAGAAGCACCGAGTTGGATAAGCCTTTCCAGAGTTCATCCGGAGAAGGCATTGCCCCTTCCTTTTCAAGGGCGTCTCTAGTAGTTCCCATAAGCGTGGCAATGGGAATAATGCCCTTGACAAGTGATTCTTGCACTTTTTGTAACCGGGCATCCACGCTTCGGGTTGTTTTTTGAGCAATATCCCAGATCTCCGGGTTGACCTTTGTCACACGGAGAAGTTTGCAATTTTCTGGCCTCTTAATGTTTCTTTCCGTTTTAGTAAGGCTGGCTGGCTCATTGAGACCCGACGCCAGAAGACTGTCAACAAGTGACGAGACTTTCTCGTGTAGGGGAGGCTCGGTTTGTTCGTCCTCGGTCACTTCTTTAACAAGCTCTGCGAGTTGAGCGCAAGAGGACGCTTTCAAGTCGTCGCTCTTTCCCTTTTTGGCGAGGGGTTCCGTTGGTTTGCCGTCAGCGGCGTTTTCCTCGCCCTCACCCTCGGAGGAGTTCAACAATTCATCCTCATCTTCCTGTGCTGCATCATAAGCAGCTTTTAATTACTGTACCACAGGCGTGACATGAGAGAGTAGACCTGTTAGCTGGTCTACCTTATGGCTTACTTCGGCAAGGTCCAACTCGCCGGTCGGTTTGATTTGTCCTGTACGTATGGCACTGGGAGATCTGGCTGCGCCAGTACCCATTGCTTTTGCGGTGGTGCCAGGTTGAACGTCCCGACAAGGACGAAGTGAGCTTTCCCGCTCAGATGAAGTTATCATTTGTGTCTTACCCGGCTTAGCCGAGGCAGAGTTTCTTTCAGTAGCCCATCCATGCCATTTTCCTCCGTCGTGATTGAAGGTGAACCTCAACTTTGAAAAGAACTGATTTGCCTCGCAAATCTCTACCGGATGGCGTAGATTGACGGGGAAAAAAACTTGTTGGATAACCAACCACGTACCCTGCGAGCAGAGGCCCTTCGATCTTCCTAGATAAGTCGGGAAGAGGAAGGGACCTCTGCCAGCCGCCTCGACTTTTCCTGTTGAGCATGCGTTAAATTCAAAGATAACCGAGCGTCAGTCAGGCGTGACCAGCATCCGCCAAACTGAAATAAGCATTCGACATTTTTGCGAAAATCTCTCTGAAAGACACGGTGTAACTGAAAAAAAAAAGTATTTCCTCACACACTCAAGATAGTTTAGACTTTGCAAATGCCGTATGTTTATGTATAAAACAAAATTTCGTAGCTTTCTGCTTTCGCCGTGACGGAGGAAATACCCACGTGAACTCACAATAATCACGAGAGCAAAGGTCATAACTGCCATGCCGACGTAAATTCAAAAATACTGATCACGCGCGAGTGATCATGCGCAAACAACGAAAAACCGGTTTGACTACTCAAAACTGGTCTGCTCATCCAGATAGTTGGATGAGCGGCAAATCAAAGAAAGTCGAGTTCCTTCCTCTTCCCGACTTATCTAGGAAGATCGAAGGGCCTCTGCTCGCAGGGTACCAACCACGCTACAAGATGGCGAACGCTCGCGTAGAATGACAAACCGTGCGCATGCGTAGTATCTCGTGGGATCTCTGCGGTAGATGACTGATAGAATTATTATTCTGACGGCACGTTGGAGAGACTCGCGGTGCATCTCGGGTTGCTTAAGGATTATTTACGGTTTTTGGCGGGAGATCTAAGTCATTCTAGGTCGGTCAGTCGGAGTGTTCGACCGCTTTATTTTGTTTAGGATTGTGTTTTGATTTGATCGACTCGAGTAAATTAATTGTAGAATGCCCTTTCCTCGGGGTTTCGTGCTGCTGCATTAGATGAGGAATACGTTTCCACATATTTTTTGGCCACATCTAAAGGATGGTTTTTAGTGGTTTTTCGTATCTGGCGTAGCACAGTTTCTGAATTCTTGGAATCGTCAGTTAATTTTCTGAGGTAAACATATGAATAATTAATAGATATTAGGAAACATTGAATCGCAGGGCTCATGGCTGACTGACTCATCCTCAATAAACTTTTCACGTTGAATGTCTTGTGTGAGTGTAGTCAGAATTTCTTGTTATCCTTGTTTGGTTTTGCTCTGCGGCTAATGCCCCATGTTTCCCCAGGGTGGATGGGGGAGTGGGGGTTTACAGTGACAGGTGCATTACTCCTTCTTGCTCAGACATGGCAACGGACTAAGATGTACTAATCCCCCACCCCATAGGGCAAAGCAAACGCCAAAATGTACTAATCCTCCACCTCTCTGGGAAGGCAACGCAAAAAAATGAATTAATCCCCCACCCCCTCGGGCGAGGCAAAGAGTCAAAATCCTCTCAAAGCCCCACCCATGCCCCATGTTTCCCCGGGGTGGGGGGGGGGGGTTACAGTGACAGGTGCATTACCAATCACACCATGATGAACGCCAAATTGGAGTTGCCAAATCAGTTACAAGATTTGGCTACGGGGTTCTCCGCGCTTCAGTGTAGGTTTTTCCTTTTTCACTTTCGGAAGGTCAATCAAAGCACACATTGTTAACGCCCTAAATGTGAAATTTCTCGCCTCACTGTTTGCCGGTTGCTAAAGTGCTTTAAATTTGATCATTTGTAGTTATATTGGTTGATTCAGTATTTTATGGGCACTTTGAAATATTCCCATAGCAATATCTTGCGGCATTCATTAGCACACCCTGAGACCTTAATTCCAAGGTAAGCATTTCGTTATTTTTGACATCGATATTTACACCTTTCGCTGTTCATTTTTACGCAAAATATACATTCATTTACGTCAACAGTTGAAACTATGCAGCAAATATACGTTCATTAGCACTTCCATGAACTTCATTAACGAGAACGAACTTTCAATAACGCTATTTGCATATGTATTAATAAACAATTAGATTATGAACTCGAGATTTCTATCGCGTGATAGTCGACGAGGGCGCAGCCCGAGTCAACTATCACGCGATAGAAATCGAGAAATCTAATTGTTTTAGTATAAATCTACTAGTCGTTCAAAACTAAACAAGTAAATTATCTATATCTTGATCGCAGACAATTCGAAACACTTCGAAACACTTCAAAAACGCGACGAAGTGGCCGCCATTTTGATGAAAACCGCTCCTCGCTATCTATCACAGAATAGATAGCGAGTAGTGTAGCCAATCAGAGAACGGCATTCGTGATAGAACGCTGGTAGATTTATACTAACATTCAATAGCATCAACGGATGAACAATGGCACCTTTGGGCAATCAAAGATAACAAATATACTTTCAATTAAATTAACCATTTCGAATAAACGATTGTATGAAGGTACAATTGATTGTGCGTCTCTACGCAAATTGCATTATTGCATGTCTCTAATACGCCATTGATTGTCATCCTATGCAACTGATTTTCTATTGATGTTAACAATTAACTGTTGCGCGAGACTGAAAGTATATTTGTTATCTTTGATTGTCCAAAGGTGCCATTGTTCATCTGTTGATGCTATTGAATGTTATTACATATTGAACAAGACGCCTGGACTGTGAAGGCAGGAATCCGCTGGGGAGGATCTGGTTGTAAAAAGGCAAATGAATCAGTGTAGTGAGGATAAAACCCCTAATAGATATCAGGCAAAGAATGCAATGTTATTGCACGGTAATTGGGGATTTTTTGGGATTCCAAAATCAACAACGAAAATATTTACCAAGGTAGCCCTGAGTGTTTTCAATCAATGAAAATGCTTCAAGGTCAAGTTGACAGATTGGAATACCATAATAATGTGAGCAGTTTGAACAGACGGTAAAAGAAACTTTCTTCAGTTAACAGCTGAGTTAAGTGCAAAACTCATTGGAATATCTTCTGAAAGATCATACAACACAATTTTACTTTTTCCATGTAAAAAAGTTGCTTTCACACGTAATACGGCGAATGAATGACCATTCCATTGAAGAGTTATAGTTGTCCAAAGAATATAATACGAGCAAACGTCAATATTTAATACGCAAACGGTCGACTCAATTATATGTTGAATATATATCCGACAATTTATATCTTGGGTACTACTGAAAGTACAAACTTTGTTCGCAATCGCACTT
>BLFK01000343.1:724312-739312 GCA_014634185.1 Astreopora myriophthalma | reverse complement strand
AAAATTAAGCTTACTCGATATCGTTTTCATTCCCACCATTGCTTTTTCAGTCGGCCTACTTCACCGAAAGATATAATTTTGATCGATATTTCTTTTCTGCCCCCAAGGAACGAAGTTTAACCACATTAATATTTGCCCTGAAACCCGAATTGCCGAATCCTAGGTGTGTTAAAATTAATGATACAGATATATTTCCGGCTTTGTGACCGGCGTTGACTGGCTTTTATGTTTTCCAGAACGATTGATTTTTATGCCGCGTTTAGGATATTTCTGTCGGAAGGGTGTTGCTGGTCGCGTAATTATTCCCACACCTCTCTGGTTTTGGCAAGAGGCGGAACATAATAAATTTCGATTTGTAGATGTTGAGATTAGTTGTCTCGATTCCAATTACGTAGAACAAATTAAAAAATCTCAGGCGCTCAGCACTCGATCAATTTGGCAGGCGACAAGAAAATTGGGAGTACTTTCCATCTGCTTTTGACCTTTCATCGTTTAAAGTCAGAAATGCTTGACACTTCATTGTGTGACAAAATTAAACTTGATTGCCAAGGGTCTCTGCTTGATTGTTGTCACAGCCCTACCACTGACAAGCTTCCTGTCTCACCCAGTTTCGTGCCAAAATAAACATCATCCAGATCAGATCATGAAATCACTTGGGTGACGCCGTTTTAAATCATTTCATACTTTCGGATTATGGTTAGTTCAGTTGGTATTTTCTTTGGTTAACATGGATAAAGCCTTGGTAGACTGTAGAGGAGTGAAAAGACCACTTGAGGAGGTAAACCTGTAAATATTGATTTGTGTTTGGGTAGTTTGCAAGTAGTAGGTAGTTTATGAGCTACATAAAGCATAGTACGTTTTCTGTTCTGGAATCAATGTGACCCACACATCGCTTGCTGTGATTTATGTTATTCACACCACTTAATCTTCAAAGGGCAAAACAGTGCACAGTGGTTCAGGTTTGCTGGTTTGATTGAATGACTTGGGTTTAGGAGTTGGGTATGTCTCTTCTTTTAACTAGCAATAGTTTTCACTACATCTGCCCCCATCTAGCATAATATGGATGGCAGTTGAGATGCCTTCCAATTATATGCTGAACATTGTAATGTCTTCATATTATGCTGATTTGGTAGTTTAAAGATGCAACCAAAGGACGGGCCAGACGGGCAACAACAAACAGCATTTATGTTCAATTTCCATCAACATTTATTTGCATTAATTGCTTTAGAAACACTACAAGGCCCAACTAGATATCTCCATTTAGAGCTTATGAGGCAAAAAAACGTGAAGGCTTCACTCACAGGCAAAAAAGGAAAAATAAAATATGGTTCTCTCAAAAGCTAATTGATCCACAAGTATGATGTAGCTGCTGCTGCAGTGCCACCCCATTATAATTACTGCAAACTGTTGACCCTTGGATTATGAGTATAATTTTGTTCAAGAAGTTATAGGTATGTAAATTTGCAGGAACATATTGTACGGAAGAAATTGTGCCACAAATGATGATCATTTTTTATGGGCATTGTCTGCTAAACAACTGGGCAATTAAGCTTAAATTGCTTCAGTGGTAGTCACATTTATTACAAAAATGTTACTTAACCCTTTCAGCCCCAAGGGGTGCCCCAGTGACGAGTAAAATCGTCTGGCGTTAGACAGAGTAAAATCTGTAAGTGGCACTACTGGGAGTGAAAGGGTTAATGGAGACATAGTTTCTGATCAGACGGAGAGGTGGTTAACCCTTTCAGCCCCAAGGGGTGCCCCAGTGACGAGTAAAATCGTCTGGCGTTAGACAGAGTAAAATCTGTAAGTGGCACTACTGGGAGTGAAAGGGTTAATGTTTGCTAGTTTGCTAATTAAGGTAAATTGCAAGGTATAATATTATTCAGGGCTCGAAATTAACAAAAATTGGGGGTCGCACTTTGGTGAGTGGGGGCAAAATTTTAGTTGCAAAATGGAAAAAGTTAGTCACAAAATTTTGACAAACCCAAACATGTCAGAAAATGGCTTTTGCTCACAATTGGTATTCCAGTTACAACTCGTGTTATATAGTTAGAATTTCATGCCACTCAATTTATTTGAACCCTTGTAAAGACAATGAAATAATGGGGGAAAAAATCATGACATTGTGGGCTTATGATATTTCTTGCTGGGTCAATTTAGTGAAATTGACTCAGAAATGCATACAATCAGCTGCACAATTTTCTGACCTCTGCGTACTGTAGTTCCATGAAGTGCGGAAGAAAAACAGCAACATTACAAAAAGCTCTAACACTTGCACTGTATTGGAAAACTGCACAGATATTATCGGTATTCTTAGCTCTGAAAACTCATTGAAAACCTGTTGAAAGCAAGATGTTTTCCTTAAGATTAATTTTGATCACCATGAAGTAATTTTCTGAAAAGTTTACTGCCATGGCAAGCAAAGACCCAGCAAAGGTGAAAGTCCAGTTACTAACACATGCAACTTGTGAATTATGCCCGAGCAATTTTCAGCAGGCTGTAAAAAAAAAATACGTGCCTGCATCTGCTAAAACAGCGGAAAATTTTGTCCGCTCATATTTTGCGAAAGGGCATATTTTGATCAATCTATACATGTAGTTGAACTATAAGATCACGTTTATTGATTTGTAAATTCAGTACAAAGCTAGCTGGTACAATTCTGTGACTAACATGAAATTTTTACTTGCAGAATCGAAAAATTTGATTGCTTTTGCAACTGTATCGGCTGTAGTTTCAAGGCCCGTATTTTTTAAAACAATTAAGGGACATGTACCAAAACTGAACATTGTGCCAAGAGAGTAGTGTCCTGCCAGAGGCAGCATGGCCATGTGGGTAGGGTGCTAGACTTGATATCTGGAGGTCCTACAGTAGGTTCCCTTTCTGTTGGATTTCTCCTGGGTACTTCCAAGTTCAACTTTGTGGTGCTCGTTGTCCCCTGGTTTACCTCAGGGTATATTATCTGCAGTACACAGTGAGGTATAGCAGCCAATCAAAATAGCATTTGTAATTGAAGATCTAAACATCTTTGAGATGCAAAAGCAAACTTGTGAACACATGAACCTGAAGAAGTGTGAGCCTGCAATACATATGTATAACAAACCGCTGCAATGGCGACCGATTGAGGGAATGGCTTAGGTAGCAGGCAAATTAGGTACAATTTAACCCAAATCTTCAAATTTTTTAAGCAAGCAAGGCACACAACAACATTTGTTTTTCATTTTTTGTATATTTCGGCAAAAAAGTGGCAAAGTAGCGCTAGCTAGACTTTTAATCATCATTAGTCTACGCGAAAACAACTCGCAAATTTGCGACTCCTCCGGAAATTTTAGTCGCAAACACAAAAATTAAGTCGCAAATGCGACTGTATTGGCTGCAATTTCGAGCCCTGAAATGAGTTGTAATCATAACTAGGGTCTCAAAATATGACAAATTGAGGGAGCCAGACCTACATATTTTATGTTTTCTTCCACCCTTACCATTCCAGAAATGAAACACTGTTTCTTTTTTAAATAGCTCTATGTTAAATCTGTTATGTTTGTTTGCTCATTTACTTTTGTCCCTGAAAAATGTTAATCAGCAACTAACACACACTGGTTGTGCATTAATAATGTGCAAACAGCTTGCAGTGGAAAGTTTGTTCTTATGTACAGTGCTTTTCTTGTTACTGGAAACAAATCACAATTTTATGCAAGATGATGTAAGACTTAAAGTCTGAAGTGAATACATAATTATGAAGCACTTTAAAGATTTATTCAGAAAAGAAGCAAAATACATGTAGTTATTGGAATTTGAGACTGTTTTAATGATTTTGTAACAATAAGGTAACACAAGATCACTAGGATTCAAATGTCAGAAAATTTGCTGGTTATTGTTAGTAGTGCTTAATTAAGCTTATTGTTTATCTAAAGCTGTGTTATATCAGGGCCCAGTTGTTGAAAGCCAGGACTGGGTTGTTGGAAGCAGGGTTAATGCTAAGTCTTGGTTAAGTCTGGTTAAATCCTATTGGTTGCCATGGTATTTAACTCAGATTAATGCTGACCTTGCTTCAAACAACTCTATGCTACATGTATATGCCAAAAATTAGGGCAGTCTGATGAAAACAAGCAAAAAGATATTATTGTTTAACCTGTATTTTCATATTAATTTTTCCTGGTCTTGTGCCTCCACCCCCTCCCCTCTCCCCCCTTTTTCCCTAAATTATTTTGTCTTTAGTATAGGTAATTCTATAACTTAATTTCCATGTATTGCGCAAAAGACCAAACACACTGATAATGTCAGTTAGGACATTTTTGCTCTGAGCCCTTCAATTAATAATAATAGTTAGAACAGTTTTCAATTGTGTCAAAAGTAATTATGCAATTGTTTTGATTTTGGTTTCCTCTAAAACTTTTCAACCAATCAGATGCAAAACTAAAACCAATTGTGACTTACTAGTCACTCACATTTCCTGCACTTGGCACCAGCTGCCTTACTTTCTTAGCATTCTGATTGATTCCACCAAGACACAAGTTACTTTAATTTGTGGTTGGCTAAATTTCCTCGGAAGGTGATTGGCACTTATTGGCTCTCAAACAACTGGGTTCTGCAGTAATGTGTCATGTTAATTAACCTATTCAATGTAGGTAGCTAATAATAATCATCTTATTTGTTAGGAACTTGATGACTCAGCAATTCAAGAGAAGATAGATCATGAGGTGCACATAAGAGATGGAATTATGAAGTTGTTGGCTGCCTGCCATGAAGAGGTACAAGCCCTTGAGACATCCAAGAATCTTCTGACAATCAATGCACGCATCCTGGCTTTGATGGGACTATTGCAGAGACACAGAGCAAAGTCAGTCATGACCAGGCGTAAGGGGTCAAGGTAACAGTTGTCCTTGTCGCCTTTCTAAGAAATTAGGGATCTTACGAAATGACAATGACGACAGCTACAAGGACATCATCCATTATTTGTATCACTACGCAACTATTTCACGTTGTTCGGCATTTAAAAATGTGTACCGGTAGTGGCTGTTGAGGAATTAAACTGGTATGAGCAGGTTAGAAGCATAGGAAGAGAACTGAAAATTCATAGTCATATGCTAGCGTCTTCCACAAAACCTGAAATTTGGTCATTTTGTGTTGTTATTTAGGAGATGACAGCAAAGAAATACACCAAAATGTAAAATGCACGTGCAGAGTGTGCACAGTGATTGTTTTTGCTCACTAAACCTATCATTTTGTAGCGTTGTTGTTGCCGTTGGCATCTGCGTTTCGTAAGTTCCCTACTGTCTTCCTAAGGACTGCTTTGTGAGTAAAATGGCATTAATTAAATCACTTGCAACAGCAGCCTTAATAAGTCATAAAACCACTTGTAACAACTGTTGTAATGAGACATGTACGTGTAAAAAATCGGTTATCCAAATCTAAATAAACTAGTTTTGTTGGCAATATCCACGAGAGACATCATGCCAACTCTAAAAATGATAATATTTAATAAAACTTCACTAAAAATATACAAGATAAAAACTACTTGAGTTTGCTTTTAAAAGTATAGAGAGATTGGCTGGTAACAGTTTCTTTTGGAAGTTTGTTCGATTCAGTAATTGTCCTGGGAAAGAAAGAATCTAAAAGTAATTATGTTTATGTTCTTTCAGTACAGTAAATTTTAAATCATGGCTTCCTTTCATTCAAAATTAGGTAAACTAGTATAATTTATTGACCACAATGGTCAATTTCTTGCTGCTTGTTGGGAACGTCGGGACTTTGTCAGATATTTGGATACTAATAATATTGATTACAATAGTCAACCTTACTTAGAAATACAGAACATGCCATAACTTGATTATGTTGCACCTGAAACCTGTAGAACTATGTATTGGTGCTACTTCAAGACCAAGACATTTTGTTACCCTAAGCATATTTTTAACCATTCATCGCTTTCTGGTTGCCCCATCATCAGTAAATTAATCTACTGAGGAATTCTACCACCAGATTTGCGTTCCTACATGTACTATTAATAATTCTTAAATATCAATATAAATTTATACATGGCTGCCCTGTAGCCAGGGAAAAGTAAGGCAATTCCTCACAGGGTTCAAAATAAAATCAGAGCTTTTAGCCTGAATTTGTAGGCTTTTTTTCCCAAGTGACGTTGATTTCGCCTATCAATAGATGTAATTTTCTATTGCTTCTGTGAAAAATCGCCGGCAAGTGTGACCAAACTGCTGGCTGTCGCCGGCAGCAGGCTGCTATTTTGAAGCCTGTCCTCACCAACTTGGGGAAACTCTAGATTCTGTGCAGCCTGGCCCAAGTTGTTTGAAAGGTGGATAGCGTTATCCACTGGATAAATCACTACCCAAAAGGCAGGTCAATTGGTGGCTTTGCTATCATTTATCTGCTGGATAATAATTTATCCAGTGGGTAGCGTTATTCACTGTTTCAACGACTGGGCCTGAAAGTCATTAAAAAGACTGCAAAAGGAATTTCCTTTTTGGCTGGCCTGTACGTTTTCTGAGCACTTTCCTTTTATTTAGTTATTTGTGGTAATGTCATAAGAAAATGACTTCTATAGCTTGACTACAAACAGCTGCAAATAATATTAGTACTTGAGACACCAGACCTTGTTTGGGCTTTAATGAACCCCCTCTGCATCCCCCTAATTGGCCTTTTTGCAGTTGCTAGGAATGTCAGACCGTGCTCAAAACTTTGTCCAACAAGTTTGAAGGAGGCAGGGCAATGATGTGTGGCACAGATCTATTAACAGCAGCAATAATATTTCAGTTGGTTCATCATCTGGAGGGTCTCATCAATTTTGCAACTGGTTGTACTGTAGCTTGAGGTGCCTTGAGTTTTTGAAAAAAATCAGGACGTTTTCCTTATCCAGCTTAATGGCAACCCTGTAGTGATCAGTGAGAATCACATCCCTGTACCTAAAAAAGCTTACTAAAGTAAGAGTGTTTTATTTCTGAAACTTACTGTCGTTTGTTTTGAAACTTAATAGTTCGACAGCAGTTTCTCTGGATTCAGATGATAATGATGTTCCTTGTAAGGCCCAACTTTCTCTCTCAGGTACCTACTGTAATTGAATCTGTTTCATTAGGGATGATTGCAGAGAGAACAACTCCTGGCCCCAGTTGTTCAAATGGTGGATGTAGCTATCCGCTGGATAAATCACTATCTATCGGATAATGCAATTGGTTTTCCTACCTCTTATCTGCTGGATAGTGGCTTATCCAGTGGATTTGAACAACCAAGGCCTGGAGATCTAAAATCTGGAAATGTTGTTTTTCTTTGCATCAACCCTCCCATCATTGACCCCTTCCCCCCCCCCTTTCAAGAAATTGGACTCAGTGTAGAAATTGACAACCCCTAAATTACCCACCTCCCCCTCCAAAAAATGTGATTAGGGTCCGCCCAGTATTGACTTCCACCGCACCTGAAAAAGTGGGATAATTATAGATAAAGTACGAGATCATGTCATTTTTTTTTTTTTGGGCAATTGGTGTTTGTATTCTCTGAATAATACAACCTCCAGTATCACTAGATAAGTCAAAAAGAAAGTGTGCAAGTTCATTTTTGGACCTCCACCACACATGAAATTTGTTATGTCAATGAAAGTTGCGTAAAGTATTGTGTGTTTGTTCTTTGGATGTTTTTTTGAAATGTTGTTAAAGAAGAAGTTAATGTTTTTCCTTGCTCAGATATCCGTGTCCCACTGATGTGGACCCAAGATGATCACAATAAAACCAAAACAGGTAAAAATCCCAAGCAGTAAATAAAAATAAAGTTAAAATGAAAAATTTCCAGAAAAAGACTGTGTATGGGTAGGGTTTTGATGACATTCAATCTCCAATCTCCAGGCCCCTCTTGGAGTATTGATTCTCAAGTTGTCATCAAATGTGGCAATTGCAACAGCTTGCGTGGACTTCTTATTGTAAGATCCATATCTCTTTAGTTTAAATTTCATTAAAGAAAAATCCAGTCTTTAGGTTATATGGTGCAAGGATTTTAGAGGGCAATTCTTCTAAAAATAATAAAAGACATCCAAATATAAAGGTACTTGTACATTACCAAGGGTATGAAATAAGGTGTATAGCTCTTTTTTACCATGACGTCATCAAATTCTAAAATCAAAATCGCAAGGTTTTCTGAATTTTTGTCTGCACCACCTTGAAGAGCTAACATGCCTTGCATTGCGGTGATTGTGATGCAGTCACAATTATTTGGCCGAGTAGGGCATGTAATTCAAGCGGACAGCAAATGTATCAACAGTACAGTGTAAGTTTAAACTAGGAAAGCATAGTCAAGATCAACCCCGCTTTGGCACACTTTTGTATTGAAACATCTCAGAACTGTGGGCAGCCCCAATGACAGGGAATTTCAGGCCCAAGACAGAATGTCCTGGTGTAATTTTGTTAGAGACAATGCCACTTGTGCCCAGGTTGCATCTACTAACTTCTAAAGGATTCAAGAACTTTGGCAACATGTGCTAAGATGGCCAGACCTACTTGTATAAATCATTATACAGCTGTATGTTCATATTTTGTTTCGTTTTCAGTCTTTGTACGTTACGTTACGTATCATAGTGCCATTATTTTCTTTAAGTGTAAAGTTATCCTAAATTAAGTACTTTCTTTAATCCCATTACTTTGTTGGTATGTTACAAGAACATTCAAATTTAGTTTGGTGTTGTTGTTATGTACTGGATGGCCAGGCACGTGACTGTCATCAGCTGTACCAGTTGATGTAGGACTCTGTCTTGTTGAACTAATCAACTTATAATTTTTTAAACACTTGGCTATTTCAAACAATGTACAATTTTCCTTGACACAGTATTGATTTATATTTAACTTCATCGAATCCTGTTTATCTTGATCAATATTAATTTCTTATGGAAGTGCGAAGAAGTATTTATGTACCCTGGTCAGGGTTGATTCTAAATTTGCAGTATAAATTTAGTGTGTGTGATTATACTTTCAGAGCAACATCTGTACTATGTGTTTTGCTTATTGAAGCTTGATGGACAAGTGCTGGACACGGCTCTGGTAGAAACTGATGAGTCAGAGACGGACATTTCCTTTGATAATGTTACTGTCTTGTAAGTTTGTAATGTATTTAACTGTACACTTACAGACAGACAAGATCTTCTCAGGCAGAGCAGAACATTAAATGCTCTGTCTCCTACCTATGGAATGCCTAAATAGTACCCTAAGATAACTGTCCGTATGTTTTTTCCCTTTTTTTTTTTTTCAGCCTGTTATTTGCTCATTATTTTCTCAAACTAGTGGTCGAAATTCACGGTACTTATAGTTAGCTTGTGATGTGAATGCATGCTCCTCGTGTTTTGACTTGTGCAGTACATATTAGTTATGCAATGCTTTCGAGTGGTATACCGTGAAATATCCCACGAGTGACTTTAGGCGAGTGTGTATATAAAGAAAAATCAAGTCACGAGTGGGATATTCACGGTATACCTCGAGAAAGCTTTGCATAACTAATTTATCCCATGCCATTCATTGAATTAGCACAAAACGTCACTCTTCAATGCTTCAGCAGCAAATAAAATCAGTTAAAAAATATTCAACAGAATGGCAACGTTTCTTGAAAGTACATAATTTTGATTAAAAAAATAAAAATATATAAATAGGTACTGCTCATTAAATGTATAAAAGCCTTTGTAGGCCGCGAGCAACGCCGGGATTTTTTCGTGGAATACTACCCGTTGCATACCGCAGAATATGCAACGGGTTTCTAGCTTTCTGATTGGCTGTATTCTCTATGGCATGGGATAAATGTATTTATTAAAAACTGAATCATTGGATAATGCAATTCAAGACTTTTCATTGGTTTAGCTATCATGGTATATGAGCTAATATACCATGACCTCCAAATATGGTAAGTGTACGCGTCAGCTTAAATTTTTTTCCCTGAGGAAACAATGGCGGCCGGCGAAAATCGCTTCGCGCCGGAGTTAAATGAAAAAGAAGTCCTTGAACTGTTACGAAACGCAACACCAGGGAGCACAAAGAGAGCCACAAAGTATGGCATGAAAATATTTCAAGGTAGCAACTTCTAAACTTTATTTTGACAATTTAAGCATCTGTGTTTATAGTTTAATAATGCGAAGCAAAACAATGCAAGTTGAAATTCGGGAATTTGTTGTTGAAATTTGTTGTTGAAAGTTGAAATTCGGAAAGATTTGTCTAATCTTGGGGGCGTTTTTAATGAAACAATTATTCCACTCGCGCTTGTTGGATATGAGATGATTATGGCCAACTCGGCGCTACGCGCCTCGTTGGCTATCTATCACGTCATATCCAACGCGCGCTCGTGGAATAATTGTTAACTATGCATGCCAATTTACGTCTTGTTGGCATTAACATTATTGGTATTGTAATACACTCCTCGCACACCTTTATAATTATCGTCTTAAACACTAACGATTCACTAAAATAAAAAATACAGATAGACCTACATAAGAACACAAGAAAAGTACAGGAACTACAAAAACGATGAGAAGTCTAAACTGAAGATGGAAAATGACAACACTTATAAGATCTGTGTGGCACTCCGGTTTTACGACGAGAGAATACAATATACGCAACGACACTTTCATTCCAAAATTACACAAAACGAGTGAAGAAACAATACATGAAATACTACAAGTTACATAATGCGTTGTAACAAACGAAACTAATTAGAAACAAAAACGAACGAAAAACTAAAGAAAGAACAGGAAGACTAATTACGAGCAATACGAAAAAATGATAGTAAAAAAACAAAAGACTTGCGAATCGTGGCAACAGTTATGTTTGCAACGGAAGCTGCTGCAAAAAGACTTCAACGTAATCTTAGGCCATGACCATCACAATATTTGCTAGGCAATACTCCTCCATTTTCTTCCTTGTGTTTCTGGTTAGTTCCTCGTCAACTGAACTAACTGTGGTGCATTTCCTGTTTTGCAGTGACAACGTGAGTCATGACTTCAAGTTGGATATAGAGATTTACTACTCAGTTTCAGCCGACAGTGCGGCAAACCGATTTTCAGGTGTGAAGAGACCTCTTAGAAGAACTTCATCAGGTCCTGAAGTCCCCAAGTTTATACTAGCAGGACACACTCAGCTGACAGTAGACCACCTCAATGAGAGTGTCAAGTCACATGATCTCAAAACAGGTACGATTTGCTTTCGTCTTTGAAGCCAACTCAAACTTTTCATATCGTCACAAATAACTGTATAAAATTCATTGTGTGATGATACTTAAAATGGGTTTTCTTTATCACAAGATGGGACTTGACCTTACGTATAGGTGATTCCTTGTTTATGATTGTTATTGAATTGTCACTGACAGGTTTAGTTGGTGCAAGCCCCCTTGCGACCAGAACAGAGGGCTCAAATATGCCTCAGTTAGCTCTATGGGGTCAGATTTGCTGCCGTTTAGCTGCTAGACCAGAATGTGTTGAGGAAGCACAGATGAGTGGCTTTCTTGAAGTACAGGTAACATTTTTAAGTAGTGATAAAAAAATCTTCTAGTCGGTATAAAGTGAACAGTCAATATGTCTTTTTTTTAATTTTCAACTCAAACTAATGTCCCAGTTTGAAGCTATCTATTCCATGGGCTTACATGATAAACTATGTACGTTTTACACGTTGTACATGGACATTGAATGGTAGATTTTGGCAATAGGCCATTTCCGTGTTCACGTCAGCCACTTTTTCCAACCGAGTCTAAGTGCCAAAGTTTTATGATGGTAATAAGTTATACTTTGGATATGAATGAAAACTGATTTCATAAGAAAGACTTCACACTTGGG
This sequence comes from Astreopora myriophthalma, assembly GCA_014634185.1. NCBI lineage: Eukaryota > Metazoa > Cnidaria > Anthozoa > Scleractinia > Acroporidae > Astreopora > Astreopora myriophthalma. The sequence goes on along the minus strand of BLFK01000343.1, from coordinate 727,518 downwards.
CTCGCCTTGAGAAAAAGGCTGAAGTAAAATCGGAAATTACCTATTTGGAATTAAAGGATTGATTTGCACTTTACGTAATACCCTTTTTTGTCACTAACTATTATGGAGGAAAAGGTTTCGTGACGAAACCTCCTACTTATAAAGTAACATTAGCACACTACTCGCAGTTCCATCACCCGTTACCGAGGTATGGATTTCCTTTGCCAGACATTCTGTCTTTCAACACTGTAAACTCAAATCTCAAAATTGTTTTATCCCTCTCCACTTTGACTGTTGTTACAAGTTCAAGAATAAGTCGAATCCATACATCGGTGTAGACTTCAAATAAAGTAACGCCGCGTAGCATAAGCGCGAATCAAAGCTTAAGTACTAAAAATTGTATTACGAGATTTGATATTTCTTTGTTTGCATGTGATTTTTAGAGGAGAACAGGCGGCCAGTTTTCATGGTGTCGACTATGGTGCGTTCTAAGGCATTCAACTATTAAATGCTGGAACAGTAAAAAAGACTTTAATAACGCCGAACCAGTGGAATTAATAGAAATTAAACCAGTAAGTTCATGAGCGTTCAGTACTTCGATGATTCTACGGTTTTGTAGCCTCAAAGGCAGTTAATGCGGCCAGGGAAATGAGTGCATACCATAATGAGGCTGAGCAATTTGTCATTTGCCCCATTTGAACCAACACCACATTGCGTGTGAAGCGTGGAAAAAAAGCAAACAGAATTCGTTTTAGAAACCCAAAAAGCTATCACGTGTAATGCTCGCTCAGTATTTTGCGTAAAGGTAGTAGGTTTTGAGGTAATTCTGTTTTATTGTACAGAATATGGAAATAGCAGATACAGTTAGTCCAACGTTTCAGCAGCGCCATATCCTTATCCTTACAAGTGTGACGCCAGAAAAGGAGCCCGTGTTAGCGTCTGACTCGGAAGAAGAATATGTTAACTGGAGAGATGCGCTACATCAGGCTATTAGAGATGTGACAGCTTGGAAAATGGCCTGCAGACAAGAGATGAATATTGTCTATCCATCGCCAAGGAAGATTCCTTCCCTTGAGACCAAAACTCTCTATGATTCAATAGAGGTTACACTATCTTGTAAAGTACAAGGTAAGTGGACGCAGTCTGCCTTGCCGTGCATCGCCTGGCCGGCGGCAATTATCATGGTGAAGCGATTATCAAATCGACAGTCAAACTTGTCAAGTTGCCTCAAACCGGCTTCAACACTTTCAGGAGACTCACCTATTGGAAGGATTGACATGACAACCCTGTATCACGTATTAGCAGTGTTATGGTACAGTGTGAAACAGTAATTACTGCTGCAAAAGATGCGGTCATTATTCTGACGTAATAAGTTACCGTGGCAACAGGAAGGCCTCAAAAACGAACTTTGTGACCCCATTTTTTTGTTTCTGGAGAGTGATCAACAGACCACGATCACACTTTCTTTCTTTATTTTTGTCGCCACAAGACATCATTAGAGAGACTGTACATTTACAGCCCCATCCCACTAACACAACACCTACACGCGTACCCTCGGGACAGCACGCCCACTACACCCTACCTCATTTGGTGCACACATCACACAGTACTAAAAGACGTTGGTTACAAATTTAGGCTTCTTAGGTGCTATTGATACATGATGAAAAATTAGACTTTTGCAAAGTTTAAAAAAAATTCTGGAGCAGATTGAGAGCCACCTTAAAAAGTACCAACGCGATTAAGGTGGCCCTGAATCCGCGCAACACAAATTTTTAAACTTTGCAGCAGAAAGTTCATCTTGGTCTGCTGATCACTTTCCGGCAATAAAAAAATAATGGGGGTCACCGAGTTCGTTTTTGAGATATGAACAGCTAAAGCCAAAATATATGGTGTTTTTACAGGGTGGGGGGGGGGGTTACAGGGCTTTTCCGTTGCCGTGCTTACTTATTACGTCGCAGTAATGACTGCATCTTGTTCAGCAATGAGTGGTGTTTTATATGGTACCTTAAGATTGCTAATACATGATACAATGTTGTAGTGTCAATCGTTCTAATAAGCAAGTCTCTTGAAAGTGTTGAAACCGTTTTGAACCACGGTAAATACACTCACAGGATATGAATTAAATGCGTTAGGGTGTATTCATATTTGGATCCGGCGCATTGGATCGAATCGAAAGACGGGGGAGATTGTGGCCGGACTTAATTTATTGTGTATTTACAGTCGTTCTTCCCACTATTTCCGCCTTTTGCACCGTGCACAAGCTCTTGTTGTTTTGTCTTGTGGCACTTCTGTCTCTCTCAGTCTCACTTTATGTGACTTGCTTTCTTCAGATGCTTCATGACTTTGCATGCTCGCCATGTTGTTGGCCGGAGCAATTGTAAGTGACTCGTCTCTATCCTCTGCACATTCTTACATGCAGTCATGACCAAATTGCACTTTTTCTCTTACAAGGTTCTATCGGTTTGTTAATAGAGGGGCTCCGAATAAAGTGTTCGAGTCGCTGCTTGGTGTATTTACTTCGTCTTCAAAACTAGGAACAAAAATATATCATCATTGAATTTTAGTCGAGAAAGTAAACCATAATAAATTTTGTCAAAGGTAGACAGACAGTCCCAACTTAAAAAAAAACGCGTAGCTCTTTTTTTGTTTTTCTTTCAATGATTGTCATGCGCAGCAAAACAAGGCAGTGTTTTTTTAAAGAAGACAGTATTGATGATTTTTTATTAATTTGAGATTCTTTCCTTATCCTCGAAGATTTGGCTCTCAGGTTTTGCTGTATAGAAATCCGCACTGTCGACTTTATCTTGTTGTGCACTTTTACACTGTTAGTTTTGCTGTTTTTAGATGACAATCGCCGATGTCAGTTTCCTGTAATTTAAGCATCTTCGCCATCCGTAGCACAGTCCAGGCGCCACTTAATAGCTTCAATTCAGTCTCTTTGGATCACGTTCGAACTGTGAGAGCTTTCGCTTCATGAAGCGCCACTGAACTGCCAGATCCACGTCGGCGCCATGATAACTGAGCAAACGGAAGTACCCCACGCCTTACCTGAATAAGCGCTGCAACCAGCTCTCAAAAAAATATTTAGAAGGCCGTGGCGTACGGTAAATTGACTCCTCGCAAGCTTGCACTGTGACCTTGTTTTGTTCAGACACTATCCCGCACTCTGGTCATCACAGTCACCCGCCATTATTTGGACTGCAAACCGGCAGTGAAATCACCAACCA
>BLFK01000343.1:691812-714312 GCA_014634185.1 Astreopora myriophthalma | reverse complement strand
GGCGTTCTTCGTTAACATTTTGTCTGTTTTCTCGAGCCCGGACTCTTTCTGCTTGTCGGCGTTCTTCGCTATAATTTCGTCTCCTTTCTCTTTCCCGAGCGCGTCTTCTTTGGCGATCTTCTTCGCTCATTCTTCCCCAGTTGATTCTTGCTCTCTGCCGCTCTGTTTCCCGTTGCTCTTCACCTGAACCCTGTGTTCTGCAAATTATATTTTCCCTACTATTGTTTGTTGACATAGCAATAGAAATTGTTTCGTTTATCCTTTAGTAAAACTTTAACAGTGTAGAGTAATAATATTGTGTCTCAAAAGGACAACGAACTGAAAATTTCTTTTTCAGTCGTCAACGCAATTTCCCGCCAAAAATACGCGGGCTACCAGAACTCGAGACTTGAGCCCGCGATCTAGTAAAACAATTACTGGTCAGCGGACAGCTTCCAGATAAATCACGTCAGCTCGATGAGTTCACACATGAGCCCACAATGTTGTCATGTGATACCGGTCAGTGGCTATCCCGTTTTGACAGCTGTCAATTGACCATGTGAATGTCCAATATAAAAGATGTGGATTTGCCAAGACACGCCTGAGATACCCCTCCCTTCCTTTTGATAGTCTCCCCTACCCTACCCGTACAATCTATAGACGCGTACGTACGTACGTACGCTCGGTCAGTCACGTGACAACCAAACGAAAAGAGGTTGACCATATTCCATGAGTATGGGGCTCTGTCCCACGCGCGCTTCGCTAAAAATAACCTTAACAACTCCTGTGTTGGAGGCCCGGATGATAACATGTGGACGCCCTTACTTATGGGCGACTGGATTCACCTTTTTGTCACTAGTACAATAACACGAGCCTCAATCCAAGCAATTGTAAGGAAATTTGTATCAGCTTTTTTCTTTACGATTTTTCGAGTGGAAGCCTATTGCAGTGAGGCCCTGTTAGGGGTTGTAGTGTTTGTTGGTCTACCTGTGGTAGCAAACATGCATGATGGGATAGGTTTAGGAGAGTGTAAGAAACGGCGGGAACGAAGTTGTTATTAAAAACTGTTGAGATTCAATTCGACTTAAATGTGGTAAAAGTGTTACAGGGGTTTTAGGGATAAGGCATAACTGAGTAAATAATTATATGGATAAGGGATAACTGCGATAGTTTTAGGGGTAATAAAAATAGCTTTGATTTCTCGATTATCATACTTTTGGTCACTTTTTATAAGTAGTTTTTTTGAAGAACATTTCAGAATAAAAACTAGCGATAAAAAACGACGTTACGATCTCTCTGAGGCCTCGTCCACACTATGCCGGATAAATTTGAAAACACAGCTTTTTTGTATTAGGCCTCGTCCACACTATGCCGGATAAATTTGAAAACGCAACTTTAGGTGCAAAAACGGAACAAAAGTTTTCCGTCCACACATGAAAACGGATAAAATGTTCTGCGTCCACACTACAGCGTTTTATCGGCGGCACAATTGCTTAACCTCGCTTTCAGCATGATCACAGTGAAGCATAATATGGAGCCCGCGATAGTTCCCTTTCCCGCCAACTGCTGTTGTTTACGAGGGTTTCGTCGCGTTCCCTTTGCTTCGTTAAATTTCTTCAAACTTAACTTGTCACGACGTAAAAAGCAAACAACTAATGCCAAAGATAAGACAGATTACTTCTCTTGGTCCTATGACGAAGTGCAATTGTTGCTTAGTTCTACAATGGACTACAAAACATCGAAGGAAATACAAAAGAGTTGCGTTTTCAAATTGTTCCACTCTAGGGAGCGTATTAAAAAAGTTCCGTTTTCGCGGATCTTTTTATGCGGATATGTGCGTTGTAGTGTGGATGGAAGGCCTAACCGTAACAATAAAGCTGCGTTTTCAAATTTATCCGGCATAGTGTGGACGAGGCCTTAGCTAGTGTGGACGGAGAACTTTTCGTATCCGGAACTTTTTTAATACGCTTACGTCATTTTGTCATGTGATTTATCTTCCCGGTCATAAATTCAACATGGCGGAGAACATGATGTTTTCTGTGTTGTTGACAATAATTTCTTCTTTAATCGCTTATTTAGAGTTAAGTGTTGCTTTAGTTGACATGAATATTGTACGCCAGAGAATCAGGAATAACTTTAGACAATCATTGGTGTCAAAGGATACTCGGACAGCGACGCGATGCTGTCAACCTTACAAGCAGAGACGCCTCTGAACTCGACCTGGCGGAACGAGTGCGTAGTGGGACAACTTTGTCAACGAAGACTCCCAATCGATGTTTTCCATTTCCTTCGATGTTTTGTAGTCCATTGTAGAACTAAGCAACAATTGCACTTCGTCATAGGACCAAGAGAAGTAATCTGTCTTATCTTTGGCATTAGTTGTTTGCTTTTTACTTCGTGGCATCTTAAGTTTGAAGAAATTTAACGAAGCAAAGGGAACGCGACGAAACCCTCGTAAACAACAGCAGTTGGCGGGAAAGGGAACTATCGCGGGCTCCATATTATGCTTCACTGTGATCATGCTGAAAGCGAGGTTAAGCAATTGTGCCGCCGATAAAACGCTGTAGTGTGGACGCAGAACATTTTATCCGTTTTCATGTGTGGACGGAAAACTTTTGTTCCGTTTTTGCACCTAAAGTTGCGTTTTCAAATTTATCCGGCATAGTGTGGACGAGGCCTGAGATCATTTTCAATTTGTAGAAAAAGCGAATTAAATTTACATATATAAGTACAAATTAGGGCTTGAGAATGCCCAACGATAAAATATGTAGATACAAGCGCTGAAATGTAAGTGTTAAAATAAAAAAAAAAACTATATAAATAACTTTGCACGGATTGAATCTGACTGTTTGTTCAAAGTTGGTTTAAGCTCCTTTATAAAGAGTATTTCGTAGATCAGGCAGCCCAATTTACTTTGGCACTTTGGCAACTGGGCCGCAAAATTGGAAATGATATTCGCCCAGTGCATACAAGCCGTAAGATCGGACACGAGATCAAACCCAGAGAAAAGAAGCCGCCTATCATTAACCAGCAGTGTGGTTTGTGCGATGCAAACTATGTCGGGTATACGTGCCGACACCTCTATGAGCGCGTTGGGAAACACAAAGGATCGTCTTCAATCGGGAATCACATAAAAGAGCAACATGGAACAAGTCCCAAGTGACATATATCGTGATTTTCAGATCTCGAGAAAGTGCCAAAGTAAATTCGACTGTATATTTCATTCGCTTTTTCAACAACTTGAAAATGATCTCAGAGAGATCGAAACGTAGTCTTTTTATCGCTAGTTTTTGGTCACTTTTGCCGAAGATTTACATCACTGACAACTGGTAATGAACAGGAACGGGTCATTTATCAGTCCAAATTCAAGAGAGATGTCCAAGATGTTCTCCCAGGCTCTTTAATTCGGTCGACCACTTGTGTCCTGGGGTGACCTCATGGCGCGCGTGTGACACGGGCATCACATATGCTCTTGATTTTGTTATTAACAGGCTCATTCTCATCAACATATGTATGGCTTCTGTGAAAGTACTGCATGAAGTTACGGATTGCATTTTTAAACATGGCGATGAGAAACCGGCTATGAAATGGTCGTTTTTAACAAAAATAGAAGCGGACGATTTACCATCATTCCTTCGAAATCTCAAGTCGTCTGGGATTGACCAAAGAGCCAAGGAAATTGGTGTTTTGAAATGCAAACTGAAGTTGCAGTACATACGCAAAAGCCAGTTGCCATACTGTTATCAATGATCGCGAGTCCAGATAATTTAGAGAACTTATCGGTTCTCCAAGCAAATATACGTGTATGCAGTTTGTTTTTGGCATTCAAATGCACGGGGAATTATGGGATTTAACAAACCATACAAGACTAGTTTTGGACCCTTTCTTGAAAATTGTTAAAAGAAAGTTGTTAATAATCACTTTCCAAGTGCGGCAGGCTGAATCTTGGAGAAGAGGAAATAAACTTTAAATGACTGGTGCTTACGTTGTAACCCTTATGACGACGAGGAGGTAAAACTCTGTGTTCTGCGAGTTGGGTGTCCTACAAAAATCCGGCCGAAACAACTGATTTATAAGTGTCTACCAGGATTGTCCAGCACTCCCACAGGACTCTTTGGTATTTAAGTAATTAGTTAAATAAAGGAGAATATCTTGAGCTAACGTCAGATAAAACTGTAGAGTTGTCACATAATTATGCAGTATTAGGTTATCTGTTAAAAAAATGGGTCGAACTACAGTTTAGACTTGCCACCTGTTGTCAAATTCCGAAGATAAGTAATTTTAGGGATAACAGTCTCGGTAATTTTAGCGATAAGGGATAACTCCCCCCGGAATTTTAGGGATAACGGAGGACTAAAACCCCCTAACAGGGCCTCTGCAATCGGAGGCGTGTCCCAGGCAGTTAAGTGGTTTGAACTGCTTGGTGTGTATATCGCTGCTGACCTTATGTGGGCCACCCACTGCGACTATGTAATGACGGCTCTATGCGCTAGTATCTTCCTTCATTGGATCGAGAGATTTGAGAAGCGGGCTTAAATAGCCATAAGATTTCCTTACGTAAGCTATGATGAAGTGCTGGTTGGGGCTGGTTTACACTCTCTTGAGACACGCTGTGCCGAGGCCTTTATAAAGTTCATTCACGGCATTTAATTAGGCAACCCCTTGTATCTAATTGTTAGCAACATGGCTGCTTCCGGCACTTTTACCTACGGTTTAAGATCGACCCTCCAGAGTCACCAGGTGGCAGTAAACACGGATCGTTTTGGCTACTTTGTCACAGCTAAATAGTAGTTGTTTTCAATTGTAAGCTGATTAACCTGTAATTCAGTCCTTGACTGCAAGAGGTTAATTAAACAAGGTATTATTGTTATTGTTATTGATATTGATATTATTAATATTACTATCAATACTGGTTGTTCCATATTGGAAGTAAAGTGTATTGGAAGTAAAGTGCTGCCCCTTAGAAGTTGAGGACGTCTGTATAGGGCCTAACCAATCAGAGAGCCGCATATCGCACACCTGACCACCTCTAGCCAATCAGAGCGCGATGCATCTCATTAACTGTCCACCATATTGGATTTAGGGGTTGGGCGGGGTTTTATGCGGAGTCCAAATATGGGCATCAGGTCGGAAATGACGTCACGAAAACCGGAAGTCACGCTCCAAAGGAAGTAAAACGAATTTTTAATAAAAAACAAAACCTATGTACACACGGGAACGTAGGGGGACTCCGACCGAGTCCCCGTCCCTCAAGACGTTGTCTTGACTTCCATTTCTCTTAGGAAAAAAAACACAACGGAGGGGACTGGTGGTCGTCTACGACGTCGAGCCGACAGTGCTCACCCGAGCAGGAGACCGTCCCACGCGACGCCGAAGATGCCGACCCAGTCCCCTTAACCTATTTACAGGGTTCGCGGTCGTTTAGCTGCGGCCGCTTCCTCCTCTGCCTGGGTCTTCCACCGATGCCACCCCGCCCACTCCTGGGCCCGCCGTCGTTCCAGGGCCTCGCTCTTGCGTTGCCGCCGCAGACGCTCGGCCTCCAGCTGCCGTCGGGCTTCCTCCAGCTCAGCAGCCTGGCGTCGTCATGCCTCCTCCTGCTGAGCCACCTGGAGCCGTTGCGCCTCCTCCTGCTGAGCCACCAGGCGTTGCACTTGCAGGTCCGCCAACCGCGTCTGGGTCGCCTCATGGGTTGCCAGGTAACCGTACGGGTACGAGATGGCCGTGTTAGGGTCGACAGCCCGCTTGTCGAAGACCAACCGGTACCGTTTGATTTGGGTCACGGTTTCCAGCTGGCGGTCGGCATCTCGCGTGATGAAATGCGGTCCAAGTGATCGTGATGAAATGCGGTCCAAGAGGTCTCGCAACTCCTGCAACACGTTGGCTTTCAGGACTCGGTAGTTGAGTTGCTGGCTGCCGCGGAAATTGAGGGTGAACCCCTTGGACTTGCAGCAGTGTCCTTGTGGGTCTCGTACCCGTAGTTCTTGGGGCCTGCCGACACGAACTCGCAGATGTGATCGTCAGGATCCTCCAACTCGTCGGTCATTTCGCCGAGGAACTCGCCGAGCTCGATCTCCGGCTGGCCGGGCCACCATTTGTAAATGACCGAGTCTGTGTCGAAGTACAAGGCGTTGGCTCCCACGTGCTCCAGGTAGCCGTACTGCTTGAGGCGGACGTGACAGGTGGTGAAGGCGGCGACGAAGACGTTGGTGCGGTTACTCTTGGGGGCCGCTTCGTCGACGTAGTTGTACGTGACGTCCAACATCTCCTTGTTGACGACCCGCATGGCGTGGATGACCCGAGACTCGTCACGCAACAGGTCGTAGAACCGGGCCAGGGAGGTGACTTGCTCCACTTGGCACTTGTTGAGCCGTTCGCCAAACTTGCCCCAGAAGGAATTGAGCATGAGTTTGGCGGTGGCTTTATGGCCTGGGTTCTTGACGATCTGGGCGGAATCCAATCGGACGCCTTCACGTGCCAAGTAGTTGGCCACGAACCGGTCGCGGGCGGCTTGGCACTCAGGATGCTGGGGGTCTCGAGCCGGGCCCGGGGGCCATCCGCTGGCTTCCGTCTTGTGCTTGAGCCAGGTATTGACGTACCCGACGAAGAGACCCGCCTGGCGGCGCAGAAAATGCCAGACCTCGTGGATCCGGACGATCTCGTACCCCAGCTCCACGGCTTTGGCGAGCTCCGGGGTACACCACGTACCGGTCAGTCTCCGCTGCTCGGGGGTGTGCGGGCAACGCCACGTCCGATCCAGCAGGTGGGGCTTGGTTTACTCGGCCGCCACGCAAGTACGGCACAGAGGGAAAGTGAGTTTACCGCCACTCCGTAAGGGTAGCACGGGATGGTGCAGCAACGGCGGCGGGATCACGTCCACTTTGGCCAGCCCGAAGTACGGGGACAGGTCGGTGCCTTCCACGTGGGTCTTGATCTCCGGGTGCCCGACGGGGTACTCGCAGTATACTTGTTGACCCACGGGTAGAGGGAGGTGACGTCCACGTACCGGATCTACTCGCCTTTCTCGAGGTCGACGGTGGCATACAACACGACGGCATTGGTACGGCGGCCGAAGAAAGCGTCTCGGGGATCCAGGGGCAGCACGATGGGATGCTGGGCCAGACTGGTCCGGACGTCCTCGCACTGGGCCCTGAGACGTGTCCAATCGCACCCCCACATGGTCACCAGATGGACCCCTCCGTTGCGCAGGGCCGTCTCCTCGGCGATGGTGGCCTCGTAGAGTTCACGGAGGGTGCGATCGGGATGGACGTGGTTCTTGTGGCTCATGTTTCCCTAATGGCACCACGGGCAGCTGTGGAAGTAGCACCCGTGGTACTTGTACGCCGTGTGCGTGACGGGATCGTAGCCGTCGACGTCGAAGACGCGACCGTCGAGCCGAAGGCGTTGCTCGCCGCGGTTGCCGACGTGGGCGATGCGGTCAGCCACGGGCAGACCGGGGATCTCGTGGTCGGGATCCTCCAACTGCAGGAGATCGTGGGCTTGCCACTCCTCGTCGGTCATGCTCTCGCAGGTGACATGACACGCTTCTTGCTCGCACCAGTGGAGACACTGCAAGGCTTCGACGCTCTGCCGGTTACGGGCCCCGTGCCAGCCCAGTGGGGGTTCGACGGCGATGGTGCCGGGTTGCAGCCACTTCTTTTGAAAGTACCGCATGCAGGAGGTGGCGATGGTGATACATTTGAGGAAGGGGTTGAACCCCGCCTCGGCCTCAAACTCCTGCTGGAACCGACGGCACCCTTCCTTCAGGAGACGGACGTCCGACTTGCAGTACGCCTCGAGTTCCTGCCGAAAGTTGAAATGGTACCGTTCAGCCACACGGTCTGCATACCAGGCCAGAAATTCCCGGCGTTAGTCTTCCATCATGCCGTCCGGATCGTAATAGTCCCGGGCAGGCATTTCGTCCTTGTCGTACGTTTGGTTCTCGGCGGTGTTGAAAAAATGGGGAAAGAACCCCTTTTTCAGTTCGGCGAGGCCAAATGTGGTGGGAAACTTGTGCAGAGGTTGCGAGATGAAACAGCAACTGTCCACGAACTTGAGGTCGCCGGTCCGGAGGCTCAAGATCTTGGAGCCGATGCAGATTTGATGGGTGGTGACCTTGTGCCCATCATCGTACAGCTGGCAAAGCACGAACATGCCATCGTAGCCTTTGAAATTGTGAAAGACCGTGATGACTTGTCGGCTCTCGTGCTCTGCCACGTGCGTGGCCCAGTCCAAGTACGCTTCGCAGCAGTCGGCCCCATACTCGACGTGCTGATGATTGCTGTCCTCCTGCTCCCAGCAGATCAAGTTCGGCGTGTGGAAACCCCCCTCTTGCATGGCCTCAAAGTCTGCATAGACCAGCAAGGGGAGTGGGCGTCGGTCTCCGGTTGGTCTCTCGCTAATCCCATCGTCGTCCGAGTCGTTGGCCCGCAAGGTCAGAAGCCCGGCGGCTGCCCCTCGGCGGTGTTGACGGCGTTTGGGTTTATCTTCCACCACCTTCTGCATGTGGCAGCGGTGGGTCCGCAAGTCGACGCATTTCTCACAGGTGGGGCAGGGTCCGTGGCCGCATCCATGTGTGCTCGGTTCCGGGCAGTTCCTTGCAGCAGATCAGGCAATGCGCCAAGATGTTGCAGACGCTGTTGCCTTCCTCGCAACAAGCCGGGTGCCCGCTCCGGGTCTGGAACCGCACGCGTTGGTCGGCGCACGTGGCATTTGCGGCAAGTGACGTCGGGTGAAGCACCGGTCTGGCGAGCCGTCTGGTACTCGGCCCAGTTATCTTGGTGACAAGCAGAGCATTTTTTACCCTGGCACGGGTGATGCGCGTAATCCTCCTGGTCGTAGGCACGGTCGCACGCGCCGCAGTAATAGGCCTTGTTGAAGCAACCGCAACCGTGGTAGTGGGCGCCGATCTTGACCAGATGCAGGATGGGGCGTCCTGTGAAGGCCGATCCCACGAAGACGACAGCACACCCGCGCGATGCATTGACGACCTTGATCTGATAGTCGGCCAGCACGATATGGAACAGGTCCAATTCCCCCAAGCCGCAAGGACCTTCGGGCACCCGGGCCTCGGCGTGCAAGGCACGAGCCAATCGGGTCTGGCAGGGACGGCCACAACGCAGCGAATCGTAGCTGTCCTCGGGCACTCGACCCACTTGTTCGTCGGCGTGGGCGTGCACGGTGACCATAGCTCGAGCGCAACAGAGTTCGTCGGTGTTGTCGACAGGCACCATGCAGCGTTTCAGGTGCAGAAACTGTTTGGCCGACACACTCCCCCAACTCAAACCTTTCCTCTTGCCTCCACGACCGGGATCCCGCGCCATGGTGACCTGCAGCTGGAACGTGTCGTTCATGCTGAAGTCCTCGTTGGAATTGACACGCCGAGCCAGATCCTGCATGAGGCCACGCGCGTGCAAATCCCCGCATCACGACTCGCCTAAGGTCAGTCGGGCCGATTGGTAGGCTTGATGGAACCGATCCGACTGGAAGTTGATGATCAAGTAGGCATCATCGTCGAGGATCTGGGTATCGGAGGCCAGCTGACGATCGATGGCACGGGTCAAGGCTCCCTCGATGGCTCCACCCACGTCATCCCCTTCCTCGAGTTGGGTCTGTTGTCGGAGTCGGGCACGAAAGACGCGACGATGGAGCCCAAAACGTCGCACGCGTCGATCTTCTCTGGGCACGAGGTCAAACTCGAGGGGCGGGCGGGCTCCACCCCCACGCTGCTGCGGCTGTTCCCAGGCGTCCAGGGCTGCATTGCATAAGGCATCGCCTTCCGGGTCGTCCTCTGGGAAAAAAGACGCAAGTGTGTGTTCGCGCGCGAAAGTCTCGCGCTGCTGCCGTAAGAGAGCCCGTTGCTCTTCCAAAGTGAGTCCACTGGGTCCGGGCTCAGACATCCTGGAGGTTTACCGGGTTGACGAGGGAACCGAGAATGACTCCGACTCGCGAGGAGTCTGGCTTTATAGAGATTTGACCTCGACCAATCACGGTTCGAGTTCACGCGGCCTAGAGGGGTCTGTTGGGGGGATACCCCCCTCTCCCCTCTCTGGGTGGGTTTTCTTTCTCCAGAGGCCACGTGGGATGTCAGACGGCTTCGGATTGTTGGAAGGGTGGTGTGTTAAGGGTCGGCCGCACGGGCGGACGCCATTGTGAGTCGTCATGCCGATCACGGACCCTGACAAAAAACGCGCGCAGGTCCGAGCCTGGAGAGCCGCTCACCCCGAGCAAGTCCGGGCCCAGAAAGCCCGATACCGACGTCGCCTCCAGTCCACCGAGAAGGAAAGAGCCCGACGGTGCCGTGAGACTCAGGTACCGTCAGAGGGTGCGAGAGTGCGACCCCGAGCATTACGCCACGTGGCAGGCCCGGGATCGAGCACGACAACGCACGGCCCGTCGAGCGCCGGGCCTTGTTCCTGGCCCGGAACTGTGAAGCGAAACGACGATACTATCAGCGTGTTCGAGCCGACCCCGACCGTAGGGCCACGTTTTTGGTGAAGGAACGAGAACGGGGCCGAGCACGCCGTCAGTGTCTCTGAGAGGATGCCGAACGGTACGCAGTCCGCTTGGCTCGAGCACGAGCCAAGCACCAGGTATTCCGCCGTCATCGGGACGCCGAGCCCGAACGCCGGGCCGCCCATCTGGCCGACCGACGTGCCCAATATCAGGTCTACCATCGTCGCCGTAAGGCCGATCCCCAGAGGTATGCTGCTCATCTCGCCTACCAGCGAGCCTGGTACCGTGCCCACCGAACCGAGACCGCCATCCAGGACTGCGAGGGTTGTGGGCTGTGCCTGCGTTGCGGGGGGGTTCGCCAGTCCGTGGACCTGTGCAACACGACTGCGAGCCTGGGAGCGGTCCCTGCCGAGCCTGCACACTCAGACAATGCTGCGAGACCCGCCTGTCGACGTCGAGGAGGAGGAGGAGGACTCGGATTTGGAGGCCATGGCCGCCGCCTTGGACGACACCTGTCGGACGCCGGTCTGACGTCGTCGTACGTCGCCCCGGAAGACCCCAAGGACTCCTCCGGTGTACGCCGAGTCATTGGATTTCGAGGAGGGCGACGTGCACGACCCCCCGTACGCGGTGTCCGAGTCCGAATCGGAGTCCGAGGCCGAGGCCGATCCCGCCCAGCAAGTCCTGGCGTGTATCCGGCGGCACAAGGCCTGCGCCGACCCTCGGACCCGGACCACCTTGGCGCACACCAATCGTGTGGACCGCACCCTGCAAGCGGTGCAACCCCTGGACCCGGCCCAGCAATTGGAGCGGTTCCATGCACAATTAAGACGTCAAGACAGGGTGAGACCTTCACCAACTTTATTAGAACCAACGTGGGACGCCGCGGGACACGACACGCCCGACGTCCTGGATGAACTCGAACGATTACTGGCTTTGTAAATTTAAAAGTTTTTTTTACAATTTCAAACGGGTCTTGGCTTGCATGATTTTCTTGACGATGGCTTCGGTCCACGTCTTTTTCCCCGGGAGGGCGGTTATGGCCCGGATCATCTTGCGATCGGCCGCCTGCTTGTCTCGCAGCGTCTTGGCTTTCGAGTAATTCATGTCGTGCACTTTGGCGATCTTGTCCAACCGGTTGATGCCCGGATCCCGCGTTTCAAACGTTTGGCGAGATGCGTGCCGGGCCCCATGTACTGGTACCCCGGCCAAGGAAATTCCATGCCGGTCTTGCCCAGCCATTTCTGCACGTCCAACCCCCACCCGCGCTGTTTTTTCTTCTTGGTCTGCCGTCTTCGTCGGGCCTGCACTCTAGTAATCGGTGCCATTGAGTTTCCGGTGCGTCTTTTTGCCTTCGGCCCACGCTTCCCACCTGGGCAGAGGGCGCAATCGTCGGACTTCGGCCGGTGTCTTCCGGGTTTTTATAGCTTCCTCGATCCGCTCGCGACTGTCCCGGGCTTCTCAGAGCAGTTCGTCAGCGCTCGGACGGCTCCGTCTCTTGGGTTTGAACCCGGTGGCTTGCATTTCTTCCAGGATTCCTTCTTTCATGTGCCGAGGTCGTCCGCCCGGCACTGTCTTGGGTCGGGCCCACGTTTCCTTCTTGACCACGGCCACGCCGCACGCCTGGCCGGGGGTCCCCACGACCGCGCCTTGCACCTCGGCTGCCACCGCGCATCACCAGCATCTCGAGTTGAGCACCCGGCTGGAAAACGACACCACGCCCCGGGATGCTGCAGGCCCGCCACCACGCAAGAGGACTCGCCCGGCGCCCGTGCCCACCACTACCACCACCACCTCCGTGCCGAAGGCGGCCCGTCTGGACACGCCCGAGCGACAGACCTTGGAGGAGTTGATGGCCAGCCTCCCTCCCCCCACGCCCGAGCCGGACCCGTTGCCACCGCCGTTACCCTCTTCTCCACCCGTGGTCCCGGAGAAGGTCCCGAGCGGAGGCGTGTCAGTGGCAGTCACGGCTTGCCTAAGTGAGTGCGTGCGTGCGTGGGTGCGCGCGTGGACTTTGGGTGTACATAAGAGCGGTCAGAACTTTTTCAATCAGTCATGGATCGAATGCTGTTGAATATCGTGGGCTTGGTGATCGACCTGGACGGGTAAAGTGTGCATCTCCTCAAGCACGGACACGCGACCTTCGTCCCGCGGGAACTGGGGTGGTGCGATTGGACCGGCGAACATCACGGGTCCAAACATTACGCTCACACGTTCCTCTGGCGTCGCCTGGACGTGGCCGATCGCACGATGTCTGCCTTTCTACGCCCACGAGAGCGAACAAGCCGCACCCTTGGGGGACTTGCCCGAAGACCTCGAAACGTTGTACGCCCGTTTCAAGACGCCGGACCGGCCTCGCGTGGCTTTCAAGGGCGGCCATTACAAAAAGGACTTGCTCAAGAGTTTGAACATTCCCTACTTTGATCGGCCACCACGACGATCCGGACCGCCATCATAGCCCGAGGGTGGAATGTTATCATTTCGTGCAGTGGATGCGTGGGGCTTTGGGACGGAAAAGAGACATGCGCTTTGTCAACGTTGAGTGGGCGCAGCGTTTGGCCCACCCTTGATTTTTGTTCGACCATTGTAAAAAATGCATTAAAGTGCTACTACGATCAAAAATCACTTTTAGTTTTTCTTCACATTTCGAAAGTACTTGTGCCGCAAACTTGGTATCCGAGATTTTATGCAATTATTTCAAGAGGAAGACTATTTATTTTAACAGGAATTTGTTGATTTAACGGTCCGCCATTACTTGGTGCAGTTCCGACCGATAAGCCCTCAGAGAGCTGGATCGAGGAGAAAGTGACGTCATTTACTCACTAGCTTAAAAATGCAGTGTGTGAATGCGGCTTAATTAGTATGCAGAACACGGATTTGACCATCTGAAAGCAAAAAACTCCTGTGCTGCATACTAAATAAGCCGCAATCACACGCTCCACTTTTAAGCTGGTGAGTAAATGACGTCACTTTCTCTTCGATCCAGCTCTCTGAGGGCTTATCGGTCGGAACCGCACCAAGTAATGGCGGACCGTTAAATCAACAAATTCCTGTTAAAATAAATAGTCTTCCTCTTGAAATAATTGCAAAAAAAATCACCTGCTGAGCATTCGACACAAGTATTTTCGAAATGGGAAGAAAAACGAGAAGTGATTTTTTTCATCATAGTAGCACTTTAAATACGTTGTTCATTTTTTCATAACTGTGTGGTCATGCCTTTCCCAGCATGTAAGGTGGGGTCTCAAGAGACCCCGAGGCTTGTCCAGGGACGGTCCGGTCTGAGGGTGGGGCTGGGTTCGCCTAGGTTCCCGGGGCGTCCGCCTGTGGAAGCCCATTGGTGTTGCCCCCACTGCCGTGCCCTCCTGATGCCGCCAGTCCCCTCGGACGCCGAGAGTGAAGGCGGGGATACCCTCAGTGTGACAGGAGGAGGACCCGGATGCGGACGACGAGCTGTCCTCGGACACGACGTCGACCGTGGCCTACAGCTTGTCCGGGGACCTGGACAATGACGATGACGTCACCGACGCCGAACTGTCCGAGAACGATGGCACCTACAGCTTCGTGCAGCCCGAGACGCCCCCTACACAGACGAAGAGGCAGAGGCGTGAAACAAATTGTAAATAGTCACGTTTTTTAAACTTGTAAATAGTCACCCTGTTTTTTAAAAAATCCAGGGACGGGGACTCGGTCGGAGTCCCCCTACGTTCCCGTGTGTCGTTAGGTTTTTGTTTTTTTATTAAAAATGCGTTTGACTTCCTTTGGAGCGTGACTTCCGGTTTTCGTGACGTCATTTCCGACCTGATGCCCATATTTGGACTCCGCATAGAACCCCGCCCAACCGCTAAATCCAATATGGTGGACAGTTAATGAGATGCATCGCGCTCTGATTGGCTACAGGGTGGTCACGTGGGCGATAAGCGGCTCTCTGATTGGTTAGGCCCTATACAGACGTCCTCAACTACTCCCCATGTAGAAACCTTAAGGGGTTGGATGGTAAATAATGATTTCACGTACCCGAGTTTGGGGAGACGCGTAAATACAACAAGGTGTTTGAGATCGTTTTTAAAAGTGGAAGCAGTAAATGATGCATGTAGTGTGTGGTAAATATCATGTTATTATTGTTTTGAGGTCTTATTTGCTGATAAAAATATAGACAGAAAGACTGACAATTGATCAATACTTCCCGAAATGCCTAAATTTACACCCGACATAACAGATAGATAGATAGATAGATAGATAGATAGATAGTTTATTGACAATAAAAACGTAGCAGCCAGTTGGCTGAATTGCGTAATTGTTTACAACGAATAAATTAACTAATTATTTCAGCAATAGACCGCACTTTCCAGGTGTTTATCAGCATAATAAAACCACAAGCTTTTCGAGTGTTCTCCCAACATCCCAAGTGGGTTTATTATGCTGGTAAACACCTGGAAAGTGCGGTCTATTTCTTTTATGAAATAACTACTAAGACAAAAACACTGAGAAATCGGCGCTTTCTATTTTGTAATTTGATCAAGTTGTTTATTCTCTTCAAATTCATCAGTAAGGCGGGAGAACCAATCACAAATCGGGATCTATTATGAGCATAAGCCTGTTGAATCTGCCTTGTACTCGTGTTGAAGTTAGTTTTTATTGTTTTTTCGACAGAAAGTTTCAAAACGCTTCCAGTTATTTGTAAACAACTTGACCTTGCATGACCTTGAATAAATTACAAATTTTCTATTGTTTATCAATACTGTTTGAGCGGTTTATTTTATAAAATAACAGTTTCAGTGAAAAGCTAGCCTAAAAGATTATTCATGTGATTAAAACCAACCAGTAAAAACGGAAACTGCCCACTGCGTTGCCTGCTTGGTTTTTTGGGCTCGTGCATTTTCGACGATCGAGTCAAGTTCTAAGTTTTCCACATCGGCAAAGCTTCTCTTTTTGCTCGACCTTTCTCCTTCTGTCTCAGTATTTAAGCTCTCCTTAATGTGCGGCAAAAGCACATCAAATCCTGACAATATGTCGAAGTTCGGAAAGTTTTCGTCGCGCTCGTCGGGCATTATCGAGAAATCTGCAGCGGGAGTTTACCGGTACAATAGTACTTAGGTTTGGCAACTCCATTGACCAATCAGAACGCGCGTAGTATGTTAGTTATTTTATAAAACAATATAAGACTATTTACAAGTTGGATAAGAATTACAATTAATGAATCTAGGGCTTAAAAATCTAGGGTTAAAAATATATATGTCGGTGAGAAATGTACTTAAAACTACGAATTAATATATTTGCTCATTGCTGGGATAAAGGATCTTTTATAACGGTCTGTGCGAAAACGTGGCAAGGCGAGAGTACGCAAGTGTCTAAGATTGTAAGAAGCCTTGTGTCTAGGGGGGACAAGATTGCTAAAACGCTCGTCACTTTGAATTGATTGAAAGAGTTTAAGACATAGTGATTCACGTCTACTCTGTAGGGTTCTGAGGCCAAAGCGGGCAAGATTATCACAATAACTGTGTCCTGGAGAAATAACATGAAGCGCCCGCTTTTGAATTCTCGCGAGATCGTTGCTGAGATAGCTAGTTAGGGCGTGGTGGAACACAGGCGCACAGTATTCAAGTAACGGTCTTACACAAGTACAATAAAAATTCACAATGTCTAACAATGGGACACCGGTCTTGCGCAGAAGTACTAGAAAGTACATGCGTTTGTTTGCTTTTGTTATGATTTCTTCTATGTGAGTGTTCCAAGTTAGGTTGTTCGATATAGTTAGACCTAGGATCTTAGCGTTCTGAACAACTGTTCAGACTGTGCAGGCACCAACTCCCAGTCTGAATAACAGGACGAGGAGGGCTTGACGCGCTGTTTACGGCTGGTTAGGAAATTGATAACCCATTGTGCCACGCCTCGGGGGATGGAGAGGCTGAGAATTTTCTGAACGAGGATACCGTGGTCAATCAGGTCAAATGCCTTTCGGTAATCGAAGAGTACTACTCGTACAGCTGCATCCGTGCCGCCCGTGGCTTCCAACCACTGATGAAGCATAGACGTCAGGGCCTGAGTTGTGGATGACTTCGGGATTGCGCCAAATTGGTCAGGATCGATGACCTCGAGTACTGCTGCCCCAAAATGTGAGGACACAACAAAGTCCTCCGCCAATTTGTAAATTGACGGGGTCAGCGAGATAGGGCGTAGATGCTTGCTGATGTCTTCGACTTTTTGTTCCTTCGGAATGGGAACTACATCCGCCGACTTCCAAGTTTGAGTTTAATTAACAAGTTTGAGTTTAACAATCTAGCGGGTAACTTTCATCCAGTCAGTCAGTCAACTTGCCCAACAAGTGGAATGGAGCAAGTAAATTGCCTGCCGAGGCGAACAAACTGAATTAAAAAATCAACTTGAAAACATGCACGAGCCCAACAAATTGACTTGCTGTCAACTGTGTGGCTTCATAGCTCAGTTGGTAAGAGCACTGCACTGGCATCGCCAAGGTCGTGGGTTCGAATCCCGTTGGAGTCACTTGAATTTTTCAAGTGCATATGAGAAGCAATTGCTTAAATTGTCCAGAAAGTGTGAGGATCATTTCTTCAGTTGATTTCTAAAACCGCACTTCATGATCATTTCTTTTAAACTGAATTAACTTGCCCAGCGAGCTCATGTGAATGAAGCAAGAAATCGACGCGGACAAACTGAATCATAACAGGAGCCTATTCGGTCTGTAAAAAATGCCGTGACATAGCCCTAGTATGGGAGTTGTACGCTCCGGGGTATGGGCTCCTGTTCACAATTGACTTGCCCAAAGAGGCGAATGAAACACGTAAATTGCCTAATGAGGCAAAAAAGCTCAATTATAACTGTAGTGCCCAAAGATAGCGAGTAAACATAACAGAACAACTTTATTTTCTCTATGGCGGCGTTGTCTCTCTTCACAGGCTCATGCCCATATATGGGCAAGCCAAATATAGTAAACACTACAATAACTTGTGATGCAAGTAAATTACCTAGTGAGGCAAGTAAATCAAATGATTCTTCCATCGAGGCGCACAAAGCTGTAAACAAGCAAACGCTTTCTACCACACTCCAGGGCTCAGCGGGAAACCTCGTTCCCAGGGCTTTTCTCCGCAGAAACGCCCTGGGAACAAGGTTGTGCAGCGGGGCCTAGGAGCTGCTAACAAACAGCGAAACAACGAAGCAGATAACTTCAAGGTCGAGACTCAGAACAGAATAGGAAGCTGCTCTATGCGAGCGGCAATTAATATTATTATCTTCTCTACTGTCACAGTCTTTGCTGGTGTTCTTTTTGTGCATCAGCCGGGTGCAAACCATGCACCTGGGGAACCAGTCACTGAAGTCATTATGTTCATACACTCGGCACCTTCCGAAGGATTTGTGCAGATCCCAGCATGCTGATCTTTTGGGTCTCTGTTACTGCAGCTCTCTTTGATACCTTCTTGATGTTTTCTACCATCCCCTTCTTTATTGTACCAAGCGCATCGACAATCACAGGGATCACTTCCGTTTTCATCTGCCACATTCAAGGTCTTTGTACTTGCTTTTCTTTTCTATTTCTATTATTATTATTATCGTTATTGTTGTTGTTGTTGTTCTTCTTCTTCTTATTATTATGATTATATTATTATTGTTATTAATTGCTGTCGAGGTTACGAGGCAGCCATTCTAATCGTGTTTAATATGAGATGCGCGGATTTCTGGATTTCTGGATGTCTGCATTGTGCCCACAGTATCAAGGGCAGCGTTGTTGCGCATGGCATGTGCTCCGTTTTGCCATGCAGTCCATACGATCGGTAAGTTGCTTTTATTTTCTGCTTCGATTGCTACCTCGAATATAAGATTATTCGCTTGTGGAAGTATTCATGAGGGTCACGAACGCTTTGGTGACGTGTCAACAGGAAGGCAATGTGCTTTTATGAGCTTATCAGCGCTGTTATGTGACTAAGTGTTTCCAATTCAACTGTTGACTAAAAGAGTCGATAATATCTTGCTGAAAGGAGACAGAATATACCAAAATGCACTTGCTAATCGTGATGTTTCCGATGCTGAGTCGCTTATAGTGAATGATCTGCCAACCACTGCTTGCTGGTCGCTGAATCGGAATGACATGACTGCTGAAATTAAAGGCTGTCCTTAGTGGCGTTGTTGCATGATCTTCGTCATGTCAGTCCACTGGTGTCATGTCTTGACTTAGGTTTCGACAAGAACCAGTCAATATGGCGGTTTACTTCCGATTACCTTTATTTACCTATTGCGCACGCATGTAATACCCAAATATGGAAATTGCCGGGGAAACCATAACATCCTCACACAAAACAACAAAAACTTGATTAGTAAACTGTGCCTAAATCACAAACTAATCCAACCAGCAATGTTCCGTACTCTACTGTCTCTAATAGATAACAGTTCAGAGATCGAGTCTCTGGGGTGCTTTGCGCACTCTCTAGGGGTATCGGCGCTCATGAACCGTAGAACTGCTTGGTGTCGCTTGCGGAGCATCGGTAGCTGCAGGTACGGGAGCAGGACCCACCTCCGGTTGATCTGGCACGAGCATCTCTGGAACTGCCCCAACCTCATTTGATGGTGTACTCTGTTGGATTGGCACTGGGGGTAGGCTTACCACCTCTGGTTCGCTGACCTCAATAGTATCGGGCCCAACCGCTGTCGGCTTCAGCTGGTCAATATGTTGACGCCAGACGATCCCTGGCGCCACCTGCACCTCGTACATCAGTGGACCTGTCTTCTCGACAATCAGCCCTGAAGGCCACTTCAGATTCCCTCGATAATCTTGCGTCATCACCGAGTCACCAACCCCTAACCGACGACGCTGTCCACCCTTCTCATTTGCGGCCTTGATGCTCTGCTGATGCTGTTGGTTAACCATCTTTTGGTTCAAGTTGGGTTTCACCAAATCTAGGCGGGTGCGTAACGGTCTCCCAAGGAGTAACTGTGCTGGGCTCTCGCCGGTAGTCGAATGGGGAGTGTTCCTATGGGCTATGAGAAACTTTGCCAACTTCTCCTTCACCGGCTTTGAGCTTTGATGCATGGAACGTAACGCTTGCTTCAAAGTTTGTACCGAACTCTTAGCTAGACCATTTGTAGCCGGATGGTATGGTGCTGATGTAATATGGCGGATGCCATTGGACTTGACGAATGCCTGGAATTCCTCAGAAACAAACTGTGAGCCATTGTCGCTAACGATCTGTTCAGGAATTCCAAATCTGGCAAATAAATCACGTAGGACTTCAATGGTCGTTCCAGAAGTGGTGGAATTAACAGGTATCACTTTCAGCCACTTGCTGTGTGCATCGATAACCACCAAATACATTGAGTTCTGGAATGGGCCGGCATAGTCGATGTGTATGCGCTGCCGTGGTGTAGTGGATGCAGCGGTGCTTTAGTAGGCATCCTCTGGTTGAGTTGACAGTCACT
The DNA here is from genome assembly GCA_014634185.1 of Astreopora myriophthalma. Classification (NCBI taxonomy): domain Eukaryota; kingdom Metazoa; phylum Cnidaria; class Anthozoa; order Scleractinia; family Acroporidae; genus Astreopora; species Astreopora myriophthalma. The sequence goes on along the minus strand of BLFK01000343.1, from coordinate 694,455 downwards.
GCAGGCTTTCACTAGCTCTTCCAGTTGGCCACTGATGTTGGGCCACCAGACATAGCTCCTCGCTAGTGCTTTCATTTTTACTACACCCAGATGCCCATCGTGCAGCTCCTCCAACACTCTGTCTTGAAGCTTATTGGGGATTACAACTCTCATTCCCCATAAAATGCAACCTTGGTGAACCGTCAGTTCATTGCGCCGTTCGTAGTATGGCTTGTCTCCGTCCACGCGAGCAGACCATCCTTTCACGATGGACTCACAGACCCTGGATAGAACTGGATCACGACGTGTTTCTCTAGCAACTGCTTCACTGGTTACAGGTAGTGGCTCAAACGGGGTTGCGTGGAACACCTCTGACGAATCCACTTCCGTCTCTTCCCTCTCTTTCTGCTGAAGAGGGAGCCGAGACAGTCCATCCGCATTGCAGTGCTTGGTTGCACCCTTGTACTCTATGTTTTAGTCGAAACCAGTCAGGAACAACGTATAGCGCTGGAGTCGCGCAGCAGTCATAGCAGGAACTCCCTTCTCTGGGTGGAAAATAGAACTGAGTGGTTTGTGGTCCGTTATCAGCGTGAACCGCCTCCCATAGAGGTGCACGTGGAAGCGTTTCATCCCCCACACAAATGATAAAGCTTCCTTGTCAATCTGTGCATACCGGCGCTCTGTCTTGGTCAACGATTGGGACGCAAAAGCTATTGGCCTTTCACTGCCATCAGGCATAATGTGTGAGAGAACCGCACATATGCCGATTGGCGAAGCGTCACATGCAAGCCTAACTGGTAGTGCTGGATCATAATGCGTTAACACCTGCTCAGATGTAATCATGCGCTTAGCCTCTGTGAGGGCTTGCTCGCACTGTTCAGTCCACTGCCATTTGTTATTTTGCTCTAACAACTGGTGAAGTGGGTGGAGAACTGTAGACGCATTAGGCAGAAAGCGGTTGTAATAATTAACGAGCCCCAAGAATGAGCGATGCTGCGACACGTTCTCGGGTCTAGGTGCGCAAGCCACAGCCTCAGTCTTCTCTTGTGTTTTGTGGAGACCTTCTCTGTCGATCTCATGTCCACAGAACTGAACTCTATCCTTGAAGAACTCGCACTTCTCTTTGTTGGCCTTCAGACCCGCGTCTTGTAGTCGCTTCAACACGTTCTCTAGATTCTCCAAATGCTCTTGATCGGTTTTGTCCGTGATAATCATATCATCGAGGATACACTGGGTGCCAGATATTCCTTGCAATACCTGGTCCATGGCACGCTGCCAAATCGATGGACTTGACGTAACGCCAAAAACTAACCGATTGTATTGAAAATGCCCTTTTGTGCATTAATCGTGAGGTACTTCTTAGACTCCTCCGTTACTTCCATTTGATGATAAGCTTGGCGTAGATCAAGTTTGCTAAAATGCTTCCCTTCAGCCAAATTAGCAAAAATATCCTCTATCCGTGGTAGAGGATACTGTTCTGCAAGAAGTACTGCATTTACTAAGACTTTGAAGTCACCGCACACGCGCACTGACCCATTTCGCTTAACTACCGGAACAATCGGGGTAGCCCATTCACTGTATTCCACAATAACATACTTCTCCAGACGTGTCAATTCCGCTTCCACTTTGTGTCGCAGCGCATGCGGAACTTGGCGTGGTTTATGAAAGCTAGGCTGGCAGTTCTCCTCAACTTTTAAATCAGTCTTTTGGCCTTTAAGTGTGCCTACACCGTCAGAAAATACAGACTCGTACTTCTGTAACAACTGATCCACTTTGTGTTGTGTGACCGCTTTCGGCCTTTGGCTAAGCTTTAGAGTTTTGATTTCACCCCAGTCCAACTGAATTTGGGAAAGCCAATCACGCCCAAACAATGCTGGCCCTGGTGTCTCAACTACTTGTAGGATTAACTCCTTTTCTTGGCCTTTAAAGTTAACATTACACTTCATCTCTCCCTTAGGTGTGACTTTCTGCCCAGTGTAGGTTTTAAGTGTGACATGGCTTTTTGCCAGTTTCACGTGACCAAAATGTTCCTTATACTGTATGTATGGGAGTACAGACACGGCCGACCCAGTGTCTAGTTCCATCTTAATCACTCTTCCCTGTACCTCCGGGCTGACCCATATCACGCGATCCTTGTCACTCATATTATTAACCTCCAGGAAACCTAAGTAGTCATCACTGTCTCCGTCACCGTCCACATAATTTACTGGGGGTCGGGAACCTTGTGTCTCCTTTTTCTTTAATTTACAGGCCCTTTGAATAAGGCCGGTCTTGTTACAGTAGTGACATTTGTCCTTCTTGTACGGACAACTCTTATGATCATGATTGCCCAAACAACGGTAGCAACTTTGATCACCAGACTCTTTAAAGGATGGGCAACCCTTTTTTTCTGAAGGCTTAACTTCCCTCTTAGGTTTAAACTTATTGTTTGGCTTTGACTTGGATAACAAATCTACTGGGTTTGCCTCTTTACCCCCCTGGAGAGCTTTAACATCCTTATAAGATTGCTCAATAGCGATGCATTTCGCTACGGCAATGTCAAATGTCAATTCCTCAAGTTGTAGTTTCAAAAGCTCTGACATCATTTTCTTATCTCGAATACCAGAAACCAATCTATCTCTGAGCCTTTCCAATCGCATAGCTTCATTAAACTTGCAATCGGTA
>BLFK01000343.1:655565-688065 GCA_014634185.1 Astreopora myriophthalma | reverse complement strand
GGCCATCTCTGCTCAGTCCTGTTGGGCAAGTCTTTATGGATCTTCAGCTCCCTTTAAGCTGCGCCTCATTACTGATCAGTTTAAGTCGAGACAACCTTCGACGATGAATAGATATTTACTTGAGTGTCGAAAACTTATGAATTGGTGTAACGATGTTAAGGTTCAATTCGTTTTGCCACTGGAACCTATCGTTTTAGCGGCCTACTTGTCTCAACTGTTTAGGAGGAATGGTTCTCCCAACATTGTTAGTATGGCTTATGCCGCATTAATTTGGCTACATGATATAGTAGATGTAACTTCTAGCAATAATCCTTTAAAAACCGGAGTGTATAGAAATGTCGTTGAGGCTGCGAAGCGTAATGGTACACAACGGAAGAATAGGAAGCTACCTGTCTCCATTGATATGATCAAGACAATAGTTGCTAAATATGGCAAGGTAGACGCTAATCTAAAAGATCTGCGAATTTCAGTCGTAGTTCTTTCGCAGGTTTCTTCAGATTCAAAGAATTAGCGAATATTAGAACTTCCCACACAGAATTCGCACATAACCATATGTCCATTTTTATACCAAGTAGTAAAACAGATGTCTACAGGGAAGGCAATAAGGCTATTATCGCACGCACAGGCATTGCCACTTGTCCAGTCAATATGGTCCTTAGGTATACGTCTGCTGCAAAGATGGACACTAATTCATCCGATCTGCTAATCAGGCAGTTAATATTTAGGAAGAATTCTAATAGTTATGTTTTAGGGAATTAGGGAATCTCTTATTCTAGGTGTCGAGAAATCTTTTTGGATGCTCTCGCAGCTCTGGGTTACGACTCCAAACTTTTTGGGTTACACAGTCTTAGGTCCGGCGGGGCAACCGCCGCTGTAAATTCGCTTGGCGGCACTGTGTCAGACAGGTTATTAAAACTACACGGAAGATAGAAATCCGATCACGCCAAGGACCTCTACGTTTAAGAAGATATATCAGCAAGACTATCAGTTTCATCTAGCCTACAATCCTGGCCAAAAGTTGTTGGGACACCTCCCCTTTTACGCTCTAAACCCCACATTTCAACTACGTCCTTGACGTTTTAGAAGAAAAAAAAAAAAAGACGAAAAGAAGCCAGTGTAATCGACCCCCCTCCCCCTAGCAATGTTGAAACAAAATGAGGCTATTCTGAAGACTAGATGGGATGTGGTCAAAAAGGAAAAAGGGACAATAGCGGACGTGATTGCTGTAAGCTCGTGATTATTGGAATAAAACGTGAACAGTTCTCTTATCGTGACTTTAGTTGGAGAATACTGTTCTTGGAGGCGAACAGTTCGTGAAACGTGGATATTCCTGGATCCGAGCAAGATGGCGGCTGTATGTGTGTAGATGTCTCGTAGATCAAGTCATTTCTGTTTGTGTTGTTTGTGCTGTGAATATACAATATGCCAAGTACGACATATTTAACGGTTGCTGAACTTAGGAAAATGTGGAAGGATGAATTTCTTCCAAGTATTCAGCGTGAAATCAAGCATGAGTTTGGAGTGTTGAACGCCGCCATCAAGGTTCTCACAGATCGCTGCGATGCAATCGAAAAATCGCAGGGTTTCATCTCGGCAAAGTATGATAAAGTTTAGAAGCTCTTCAGTCAACTAATAAGAAGTCAACCGAGCTGGAAGGAAATAACAAGATGCAAGATGATCGAATTAAAAGGCTGGAACAAGCGTTGTTTGAAATGGAATGCACGATCGATGAAACTCAACAATATATTAGAAGAGACTGCTTGGAGATAACTGGCATTCCCGTGCTGCCAAATGACAGCCCAAAGCAGTTGGTTAAAGAATTAGGATCATTTATTGGAGTTGAATTAGATGATGACTGTATTTCGACCGCACATCGATTACCTGATACAAAGAAAATTAAGAACCGCATCATAGTAAAGTTTGTAAGAAGAGACAAAAGGGAGGAGGTCTTCAAGAAGAGAAAGAACCTCATAGGCAAAAAGTCAAGTAACTTACCGTCAGTACATGCAGAAATGGGAAAAAGTATTCTCAGGGAAGATAAGATCCATCTTAACGAATCACTTACAAGTTATCGGAAAAGATTATTTGGACGGATCAACAAATTCAAACATGACAACAACTACAAGTTTCTATGGACTGCGAATGGTAAAATTCTCCTTAGAGAGACTGAATCATCTACTATTCAGGCGTTTACAACCCACGAGGAACTCGATGATTTTCTGGACCAAATTAGGAACAGATGAGAAAGAAATAATAATAGTTTGGACGGTAGGAGTGCTGAACGTTAACCTGTGGTTATGCAAATATATTTTATTATTATTATTACATACATGTGTATATATATATATATATATATATATATATATATATATATTTTCTTTTTCTTTCTTTTCTTGGTACTTCTTGGTAGTTTCAATTTCTGACCAAGATTTATGCTTTAATAATGTATACTCATCTTGCATGTGCATAATGACAGTAAATAATGCCCGGTCTTGAAGAATTACCTTTCTATAATCTAAGTGACAGAGAATTTAATTTTGTCAATGGCTCATATCAAACTGAGCAGCACATAGACATAGATCTTTATAATATGGTACCTAATCCTGACAAGTCTGATGAAACTGACCCAGACCTGATGTTTAGCTTTCCCAAATCCGACTATTACACAATTTCTAAAATGAACAATGTTTTAAATAATGCTGGAGCCAAAGCCCTTTCGATGCTACACTGCAATATACGAAGCTTAGCAAAGAACATGCCCTTGCTAGATGAAATATTATATTCTTTGGATAAAAGGCCAGATATTCTAGCACTTACGGAAACTAAGCTAAACGTAAATTCTACAACTAATGTAGACCTCCCTAATTATAATTTCCATCATACTAATTCACCCACATCTGCGGGGGTTGCCGCAATTTACATTAAGCGGACTCTCAAATCCATACCAAGAAGAGATATAACACTAAAAATGATGTTTGCCGAAACATGCTGGGTCGAGATTGATCCATGTAATGGGAAAAAACACATCTTAGTTGGTTGTATATATAAGCACCCATCTGCTAGTATTGATGAGTTCAAAAAATGCCTTGAAGAGACCATCAAATGGTTTAGAGATAAATATGAAATTTATATCTTAGGTGATATGAATATTGACTTTCACTTGTCATTCGCAAACTGAAGATTATCTAGATATGCTTTATTCAAACAGTTTTCTGCCTGTAATTACTAAACCTACAAGAATTACTGCTCATAGTGCGACACTTATTGACCATATATACACTAATACCACTGCAGATATAACTTCTGGTATTGGGCTCATTGATATCTCTGATCACCTACCTATATTCTGTATTATAGATTTGTCTGTAAATCACTTAAGGAATAAAAGCCAATTAAGGGACTATACCCACTTTAGTCAAGAATTATATAGGCAAGATATTAGTGCAATTGATTGGAATGCTATTGTTAGTGAGAACACCAATATTAATGATTTGACCAATAGTATAACCGGGGCTGTGAAAGCTGTCATTGACAAACACGTGCCAATAAGAACAGCATCAAGAAATAAACAAAAGCAGCTAAGAAAGCCATGGATAACAAATTCAATACTCAAATCAATTAAAAACAAACAATATATGTACAAGACACACTTTCTCTCAAATGATCCAGCTAAGATAGCACAGTGTAAAAACGTTTCAAATAAACTCAATCAGATAAAGGCAGCTAGTAAAAAAACCTATTTTGGTAAACGCTTTGCCTTATGCAAAAATAACCCTAAGGCTTGGTGAAGTCGTTTCTGGAAAATCTCGGAGCTGGCAGAAAGGCCAAAAGGTAGTCGTGTCCATCGGTATCGTCCAAATGGGGTTGAAAATGTGGTAAGCAAACTGGATTCTTCATCCAAAATGCAGTGCCAATATCCATGGCTGAGATCAACTTTGCTGAAGACCTTGGCCTTGGCAAGGTCTGGAAGAATATCATCCAGGACTGGTAACTGATAGTGCTCTCGTTTCAAGGAAAGATTCAGATGACGAAGGTCTATGCAGATACGTAAGCTACCATCCTTTTTAGTTGCAATTGCCATTTGGTTCACCCAGTCAGTGGGTTCGTCTACTGGGGCGAGAACTCCTGCTCTAACGAGTCTGTCAAGTTCCTGTTTTACAGAGTCTTTCAACTCAACCGGTAGTCGTTTTGGGGGACGAAGAATTGGCTCTGCATCAGGTTTCAGTGTTAGTCGTACAGATCCAGGTAAAGTGCCAACATCACCATTGAAAATGTCTAGATAGCGCCTTAAAATGTCTGATGAGTTCTTTACTCCATTCACACTTTCGAATCTCTCATAGTTGACTGTAATGAGACCCATTTTCTCTGCTGCCTTGCGACTCAAGAGAGGAGTGAGATTCTCTTCAACAACAACAAATTTTGCCGTGTACTTCACAAGAGAGTCTTTGGGTTTTCAACAAGAAGTTTACAGGTGCCAAGAGCTTTCATTTTCACTTTGTTCCACATTTGCAGGGAAACATCCCAAGACTCAATCTGGGTTTCACCAATGAGATTCTTGGGGACTATGCATACAGTGGCACCACAGTCCACTTGCAGTTTGATGGTTTTAGAATTAACACGCATCTCACAATAAATTGGCTTGTCTTTCTTGGAGCAGACACCATTGACAAGGACATTAAGTGTCTTAACAAAGGCCACATCAGAATCAGAGTCAGAAAGTTCAGAGTCATGACTTACCAAATGCACCTTGTCTTTTTTCTCACACATTTCTGAGCCCTTCCAGTGATTCACCCTTCCACAGAGATTGCATCTTTTACCCCACGCGGGACATAATTCCTTCTTTAAAACGTGAGATTTGCAACAGAATTTGCACTGGATTTTTCGTGACATTTGGTTGTTTAGATCATCAGCACGGCCACATCGTTTCCCTTTGTCTTCAGGGAGCTATCTTCATTGTTAACAGTGTGTACTTCTACTTTTCCACCGATAGCCTGCAGTTGAGTTGTAGCGCTCTCGGAGGTGCTGCAGATGTCAATACACTTCTTTAAGTCAAGCTTGCGCTCTTGTGGTAAACGCTTTCGTGCATCTTCATTTCTAATCCCAAGGACGATGCGGTCACGGAGGAGAGAGTCACTCATATTGGGGCAAGTACAGAAGTTGCATGATTCAGCCAGGTTTCGAAGGCCAGTGAGGTAGGCGTCGAAGCTTTCGCCAGCTTCCTGACTCCTTTGATTAAACTTGAAGCGTTCATAAATTTCGTTAACATCTCCCATGAAATATTCGTCGAATTTCGCAATGATTGTGCCCACCTTGTCAGGATTGTCACTTGTGCTGTATCGGAAAGCGTTGTAGATTTCTAAGGCGCTTTGGCCGATTCTGCAAAGGAAGAGAGCTTTCTGATACGAGTCGTCCTGAGTTGATATCTTGGAAACGATAGCGAAATTAAGCCAGGCCTGTTCCCACAACTTCCACTTTTTGGCCGAACAGTCCGCTAGGTTTAGAGGAGGAGGTGGTTTTACCTGAGGTAATGGCGGACGATTCATCGTAGTTTGGCTCGAACGCCAGTAAGTTAAGCCAAAACTCCGAGCAGAAGAGATCACGTTTACTGACCGAAGACAAGATGCAAATACAAAGCAAACGGTTAATACAAAGCGGTAATATAGGTAGCGAGCTAATTATGCGCGAACCGTGTGACAATGACTAAACAACAGCGTGCAAGCAAAGCGAAACGACAGCGTGCACAATGTGTCACGCTACGTGACTAAACAACAATACGAAATATGGCGGAAGGTATAACTTGTGAAGCTTGTGAGGCAACAACCACGGGAGTTTCAGCAGATTCTTCGTCGCTCATCGCAAGAATAGTAACGAAAATAACAGCCACAACCGCTGCCACCATGTATCAATAAGCCAGAGAGCACTTACTTGTAACAGATATGAGGAAAGCAGTCCTTGTGATTAACAACAGTTTAATGGCGGGAAAAAATCGAAACCCCTTGTTGTACATCCGGGAATATATAAATACGGGGGCATGTCACGCAACATGTTACAGCCGTTAGTGCTCGAATACAGTGCTTATATTGGCTCCTCGTGAGTTACCAACCAAATTTGACTGTGGTTGTTGTGTTGGGCAAGTTCCTATAACGGTTTAGAAAATAATTTTCATGTGTGCGAACACAGTGAGTTAAAATGAAAATATACTTACAAATAAACGTGTGAAAGGACTACAGGGAATAATCACGACATCTAGTTAACACTTAGACGGTATAACAACGCATACACACAACAATACACACTTGACAACGAACCACGCAATCAACACATTCTATTTTTTTCTATTCTAGTTGCTACATTACCTATTACGCACGCATGTAATACCCAAATATGGAAATTGCCCGTGAAACCATAACAAATGGAACTGACACAAACTCTAGTCATTCGCCCGCTGTGGCATGCCAGAAAATTTCATTCACTGTAGTGAACAATAGCAATCCACTCTATGCAGTACGTTCTTGTTGATAATATCTTGACAATGTAAACAGTTGTGGTTCACCTTTACTTAAAATTGCAGTAAGCGAATCGTTGCTGATGTTCGATATCGCCATATCTTGTAGTTGTTAATAACTAACAGTTGGCAAAAGAAAGTGCTGTCAATAAAGTTTGTTGTTCTGTTAATATTGTGATACTATGCAGTGAATGGTCTAAATTAGTACTACTAGGTAGGATGTGTTTGTAAGGGATGTTCTAGAATAACGATGTATTCCAGTCAAATGAACCAAGCTAGGGTAGGTTTACAAGGTACAGCATACACACGATTCCATAGCAACTCATAATCATTTCAATAACCACATACAACTATTTTCTGCGTCTAACTCTCGCTGAGCATTCAATTTACTCATAGTAATTACTATTATTATTATTATTATTATTACAAATTCGTTTCTCTTAGCTGGCACTTCAGTTTCTAATCGAAAGTCAGACTCTCTAACCACTTCATCACTACGCTTCCATGGCAACACTCAGAAGAAACGTAATTTTGTTCTTTGGACGTTTGACAGTTGCGTACAGAATGGAAGTGACCAGAATTTCCGGGAAGAGAGCAGCGTCATATTCTTTAATACAATGATTCAAAGGTCAAGTACACCAACTTACCATTGAAGAAATCAAGCCTAAAGATTTTGAGGGAACCTTTCATTGGTTCTTTCATGACAATTGCATTGTCAATTATTTCCAGTAAACATACCATATAAGCAGTTGTTTAGAAAAACTTATCACTAAGAAAGAAAGACATGAAACTGACTATATTTTTACTTTCACGACGTTTCGAAGTCATCGTAAATCCATTATCAAGTGATAAATAAATACAAGTGATAGAGTTTTGTATAACATTCTTTACAACACCTAGTATGCAAATTATGCCTTCCATCTATTTAAACTCTAGCACTTGTATTTATTTATCACTTGATAATGGAGTTACGATGACTTCGAAACGTCGTGAAAGTAAAAATATAGTCACTTTCATGTCTTTCTTTCTTAGCTATACCATAGAAGTAAAAATCAATGACATAACAGAAGCGGGAAGTGTAAAGGAATCAAAAGGAGAAGATTCAAATGTTAATTCTCTTCCCACAGATTTGCCGCAGTTACTCAGTATGAGTAAACTCTGTACAAAGAATGCTTTCAATTTCGGGATATTGACGTCATTCGCGTGCCGTTTACATTCTGCTAAATAAGCGGTTTTTAAATTTAAAGACAAATGGTAAAACCCCGTAAAATCTTACTGGTAGACAACAAGGGGAACTGGCTTAAATAAACGCAGAGTGTGTTTAATTGAGAAAATACGATAGCCATTAGGCAGAGAACTTGGTATTTGGTCTGTTCTTTATTAGAGTACACTTTACGACGCAGTTTAAAATACACAGTAGTTTAAAACTGAAAGATTAACGGAAAACTCGTTTTGTAAGGGTACCTGGCTACCTGGCTACCTGCTGGGGTAAAACAGAGGACCTTACCCCTGTTCAACGGCGCTTGTTAATCAAGAATTCAATTTACTCTTGAACGGGAACTTTTTCGCTTTTTGGCGACTAAGCGACGCCAAGATGTGATTGGATTCCCACGTTATGCAACGTTTCCGTTGAGTTAAAAGCAATAATTAAACTACAGATTATGCACCCGACAGCAACAAAGTTTTAATTTTAACTGAAAGTATGCCAAATAATATTGATGCATTTGCTGGGGAATGTCCCTTTGCTTTCGATGGCTGACAATCAAGAAAACGAAAACTTCCCTTGCGCAAAAAATGAGTAATGTCTAAAAAAATCCGTGGAGGAGAGTACTTATAGCTGGAGTAAATCGTGAGTCCTTTGTATTACGGCTGCCGTGGAGTGAGTCGGTGAACACTGAATGGCTTCATCTGTGAACCCAACTTGGGTTGAACTTCTTGATGCGAGAACTAAGCATTTGGTAAACGAATTGATGCCGACAAAGTTGCTCCCTCATTTGAGTTTGCCACCAAGTGATAAAGAGAACATTACCTGTGACGAGAGAAACGAAGGCCCAAGGAAAGGTTCGTTAACTCTGCTGGAAAAACTTAAGAAACGCAATGGAGGCAATGGAGGGAAGACTTTTGATTGCTTTGTGAGAGCGCTCAGGCGGGCGGGCCACCAGCAATCCGCTTTACTTCTCGACCCGCACTTTAAAGGTAAATACATTACTAGACTTGTACGAGGAATTCTTAAAGCATTAATTAAACGGGTTCAACATCAGGAATTGAAGATCATGGCGGGTTTCGGTGGCCGGAGAATGAAGCCGCTGGCCTGCATAACAGGTAGTATTTAACCAACCGTAAAGTATTATTTCGGCTACGCGTTACTTAGCCAAGCGCGAATTAACGCGAGTTGGGCTCGAGACGCGACCGGGCTCGCGTTTTTAATTAATTGAAAAGCCTGTTATGAAGCTGCCAAAGAAGGTGTCTTGTGATCGCTTCACACACTTTAGTGAATAAATCTCAGTCCTCGATCTGTTCTCGAATAGAAATTGTTGTTCTCAGAGAGTACGTAGCAATCGACGGTAACGGTTGAGATGATTTTCTTTGTTTTGTTTTTTCCATGTCTCTGAAAGCTTGTGGTATGTACATAAAAAAATAGGCCCGCAAATGGTGTGTGGCTACCGTTATACATCTGTCCAAAACTAATTGGTCCGTGTCGAAATCGTACTGTTATATCAAAGACAGTTCAGAAAAGAGAATATAGAAGCGGTCAAATTAATCATTACACATTATGCAGATTTATCACTCGATCAAAATAAGTTGGTAAAATATAAGTATGCCGGGTTCTACTAACTAAGAGAGCATCCTCGAATATTAAGCATGTCCAGTTTACGGAGGAAAAACTTTTTCCGACGCGAAGATTTTTTTAGTTCTTGAAAAAAAAAAGCTTATCATTGCAATCAGTACAGCAACAGTCGCTCGTGTATGGAACGCCATTTATGACAAAAAGCTAAATATATAAATGTAGACAGAGACTATCATATCCGTATCATTATTGAGATCGAGACTAAAAATAAATTTATCGCGGAGGTCACGGGTTCGAATCCCGTTGAAGCCCTGATTTTTTCCAATTGCTTAAATTGGAAAATTAACTGCGATGATCATTCTTCACTTTCATCTACAACCGCAGTTCACATATGAATTATTTCATATATACTTCACATCATTTCACTCCTCACGGGAGATATGAAACCACTAAATTGACCTCGCTCCCAATGTGTGGCTTCATAGCTCAATTGGTAGAGCATCGCACCGGTATCGCGGAGGTCACGGGTTCGAATCCCGTTGAAGCCCTGATTTTTCCAGGCTTCTTCTTTTCAATTGCTTAAATTGGAAAATTAACTGCGATGATCATTCTTCATTTTCATCTACAACCGCAGTTCACATATGAATTATGTCATATATACTTCACATCAAATAAATTTATGTTGAGAATATAACAAATATATGCTGTGCATATATACATAAATCTTGAGAATAGTATATTCTTTCGGTAGAGTGCTCGATGCGTTTCGCAGAGCGTAGTATATCTGAGGATTGAACTAATCCATGAGACAACTAATCCATGTTTCACGCTTACGCGATCATCAGACAGACTTTAATGAAGAATATACCTCGCTTACTTTAAATATATACAGTGGTGGTTAATTAGTAAATCTATTGTAATCTGAGATCGATGCTGGCTAGGAAGTATTTGTTCTCGTGGCGGCATTTGGAAATTAATTCAGTTCTTTTGCTGAAGTTGCGTGCTTTGTCGGCTTTAATGATGTGGAGTTTTTCAGTTAGGCAAAGATTGAATCGCTTGGAAATGTGGTTGCAGGCGCTTGCTGAAGAGATGATAGACCAGCTTATCTTGTAGTTTTCCTTGTTGTTCTGGAGTTTCCAGGGCCCAGTTGTTCGAAAGGTGGATAGCGCTACCCACCGGATAAATCACTATCCACTGGATAACTCAATCGGATTTGCTAGTATTTATCCATTGGATAGCGATTTATCCGGTGGATAGCGTTATCCACCTTTTGAACAACTGGGGCCAGATGTACTTTGCTAGTTCGGTGCGGTTAGCGTAGTTTCTGTTGCGGAATGTTAGTTTATGTTGGGTATATCGTTGTTTCAATGTTCCTTCTGTTAGCCCGATGTAGTTCATTCTTGTGTTGTCTTTGTCTGTGGTCACGTTGGCTTTGTAGATTACGCTGGAGATGAGGCAGTTGTTATCTAGCGGGCATTGGTCTTTTTTTCTACAGTTGCATCCGTTTTGCGATGTGGTGTTGTTGTTGTTAAGAATTTTCTTGTTGTGGATCTTGATGATGCTGCCCATGTTCGGCATGCAACTGTAGCTTACTTTCACGTTGTTCTTGTTGAAGACGGGGTGGAGATTGTGGTTTGGTGGGAACAGAAAACACGCTATATATATATATCTTATTCAATGGTTTTACATATAATACGCTTTTCGCTTTTAGAGCAAGCAGACAGACACCTTAGTTGCGGTAATGTGAACATAGTAGAAAATGTAAGACGTCGACTAGATGACAATTATGTAGCTGTTCGTACGATCTTACAATACTGTATGGAGCAAGAGAACTGTAATGATTTGATGTTGATCCTCCGGAAATTCAGGATCGAAATCCACGGACTTTGCAGTTGTAACATGGAAGGTGAAGATCCGTTACAATTAAACGTTGGATATTGATTTGTAACGCAGGAAACCAGTGCACGAGGGAGACGCCGCCTTGAAACGGGCGAAGAATCTCCTAGTGACTTACACAGAAGTTACGATTCTTGGAGTGCAGTTGCCTGTGAGACCGGTGTTTAACATCGAACGATTTTACGGAGGGGCGAACTGTCCGGATCTTAACTCATGCCGTCTCCGTAAAATTGTACGAACAGCTACATAATTGTCATCTAGTCGACGTCTTACATTTTCTAGTATGTTTATATTGTCGCAATGAGGGTGTCTGTCTGCTTGCTCCAAAAGGGAAGGTAATTCTCGAACAAAACTATCTAGCCTCTCTCTGTCCGCCATTTTGCTGTCCAGATAGGAACGCGTGTTCATAACATTCGTTGTGGGCTCATAACGTATATATCTGCCACGGTTCATAACATAAATAACTGGGGTTCAAAACATAAAGATACAGCACAGTTCATAAGGTATAGTTATGTTATAGTCACAACATCAATTTATTTTTAGTCTCGATCCCAATAATGATGGTCTGTTATGTATATGATCTTCTATACTCATTTTCACAAGAAAGACTTCGAACTTGCCCTTGTTTTCTTTGTCTCAAAATTCTCAAGGGAGAAGGCCTTGGAGTCGTGTTGGCATATCGAGTGTGGGCTTTGACAACAAGCCTCCCTCGCTCGAAAAATTCCCAACCAAAACGCTATGAAGTAATGGTTTTTTTTCTTCGTTGGTGATTCGGGTATACTCGGAAAAATTCGAGTGCTCCCAGCAGGAGTCGTACCTATATCAATTCTGATGCTCTACTTCTGAGTTACAGGAGATTCATGGGAGCTGCCGTAGGCCATTAAACTAAGTTCAAGTGACACCCGTCGTCATGCGTCATACATACTGCCGGGACTGAAATGTCGAAAGGCTGGCATTCTCGCAATTAAAGTAGAAGACGTGATGGATTTTAAGCCCGGTAACTAGGCAATTTCCCGTGCAACTCGTCTCGCAGTTTTGTTGCTACAAAAGTCCCCACGCTGCGCGAGTCAAGTTGCTCGACAGATGTTACACCAGGCAACGTTCCGCGCAACTTGTCTCGCTTTTGTTGATCACATAAAGTCAATGGAGCATTTTCATTGGTTGATGCCGACACAAGTTGCAGGATGGATATTACACTGTGCAAAGTGGGAAAAACCCCTTGCAACGTTGCGAGGCGCGTTGCGGAAAGTAGAACTGACTTCTTCTTAGTTTAACAGCGCCTTTAATTGACATGTTACCGTATTCAAATCTATTCACTGTGGAATTTTTAGTTTCGTGGGCGCTTTTGCGTGTCTTGTGACTAGGTAGATATGGATTTTTTTTTTTAGTTTAGTATCACTCGATGGCATCTCGCTTTTGATTTGGCAAGAGGGCGAGTGAGACAGTAAGACTACATTATTGACATCATTCATATAACTGCAACTTGCCCGAGCGGCTTAAGGGCCGCACGTCGGTCCCTGTGGAATCGGGAGGTCACTGGTTCAAGTCTCGCTATTAACTGAAGACTTTTTTTTCAATTTTTTTTTCATACTGTTTCTGGTTCTTTTATGATGATGATGATGTGATTATTCATAAATATATACAGTCAGCAGAAAAACACAGAAGACAAAAGCGTTCACAAACTCCAGCATTCGGGCCTCATAATTGGCGAGAACAAGACCAAAGTGGGATATCGGGGCAGGAACCCATAACCCTGATTGATCGAGAGCAGTTCACATAATAGAAGCGGTAAATCTGTTGTCTCTTGGACTGGTTAAAGAAATTGAAGATCTATTTTTGAGCGAACATTTATAGCATTCTTCATGATCAGTATTAAATGGGATTCTTGTTGGGTGATCGGTACTCTGATGGGCTTATTTTCACCACAAATTTAGCTTACACCTAGGGAAATTATTGTTTCGTAAATTGGGCATTTTCAGCTCAAGGGGTTCTATTGACGTTTTATAAGACTTGCAAAATCCATCGAACATTTTGTTATCAAATTTTGGTACATTGATGAGTTCATTGATAAGCGTTTTTCCCACACAAGTTTATTTTGCGCGTAGTTAAAAGTTTAGAGTCGAAGCTTTGTACATTTTTTTAACGCGTGGCCAGTAATTTACCGGTAGATTATGTGGTTCGTTCCCAAATTTTGCAATGAATACATCTTTTCAGTTGTTGGTTATCTTCGCACAAAACCAAATTTCATGGCTTTCTGTTTTCGATACAGCTATTTCGAGAATGGTTGTCGGAAAAAAGTTTGAAAGTGCACGCGACAACCCCGAAAGGTATTGTGGGTAGTTTTAAGTTCATGGATTGAGAAAATATCACAAAAGACCGCATAGACGCATGTTTGCGAATATAAAAAGAAAGCAACAAAAGTAGATTCGATAGCTGAAGTGTCAGGAACGTACCTTGTTTGAAACTGTTATTCTCTTGAAACAATACTTTCTGCAAAATTGTAAAAGCGGAAGTTTTCGAGCAACCGACCAGAATTCCCTAATTGGCCACTACGCCGAAGGAAACAAGAAATTCTCTATATCGTCCGAAATCAAGCTCGCCGAAGGGTTTGGTCAAGAACGGGAAGATAACGATATGGGTGGATGCACACTAAGACGTCCCAAGGGCTTCTTTGGGTAAAAAGAGAAAAGGTGAGGAAAACAAATAGCTCAGTACTTCTTGCACATTTTGTTATGGGTCTGTTAGATCTTTTTCACGTGTTTCGTTACAAGGGCTATAATTATTACTATCCTCAATTAGGTAATCCAGTGCTCGAGGTGATAACGGGGAGCGAGAGGAAGGAGACGCTTTCGAGTCTTGCGCCTCACAGCTAAGAGAGAAGCATGACCTTTCTGAGTTTAAATTGCCCCGCTGGGCGCGGATGGTGGTAAAGCTAAACGTTGAATTGCCGGGGGTGATTTTCACCTTCTTTGGCTCGCTATCATATCCACCAATCTTTTTTGTTTAAAAAGTTAAATTCCGCTTTATTTTTTCAAATGAGGCAGTTGTTTACTTCTTATCTCCTAAACACGCTGTGCACGCTCTTGAGACCGAAATAGCCAGATTTGGAGATAATTTGCAACAAGTTAGACTACAGCAATATAACAATAGTTGCCGGAAGGCTTTGCTATAGTGAAAACTGAAAACAGGAGAACGTTCGTTTTCTTTTTCTCATCTTAGATTAACGGAACCCACAAGAGTGAAGATAATTCTTCGAATGTGCCATTTTTTGTACTAGTAATTCGAAAGCGGCTTCGAAATTAAGGCGGCTGAATACAGTTTTTAAGTACTTATACTTCCTCTTCTGCAATATTGAGGCCGTTTTTGCATGAAAGCTCAAACCTGGTCACAAACAAGCGCTACCACAAAGGTTTATATGTTTCACCGTTTGGGTGCTCTGCGGGCTGTTGCCATCGTAACGTATCTAGATTGAGACAAGGGCTGTAGGATGTCTTTTTCTCATTTATGCAAAATTCACTGGTTAGTTTTTGACTAGCTGTACCGTGTAACTGTTTGTAACTACTACCCGCACCTTACAAACGACTTATTGACAAAACCAACAGAACATATCAACAACGACCGACCTTCACACTGAAACGGATCGAAGCGCACCTGTCAGTCTTCTCAGCCAACAACATGACGGCTCACTTAACAGACCAATAACATCACGTTTCTACCGACCAATCAGATGAGACCAGAGTTCCTATATAAGATTCACTGACACGACTCATATCACTTGACTCTGAAGTTGACTTCCCCTCTGGTTGTCGAGACGTCAGCCACTACCATCAACCACAGTCCTTCTCAGGACTACACTCACCCTGACGGTCGTACTTCATTAAGTTTTGATATGACTCCTGGGTTCAAACCATTTACTATTCGAACGTTTATACTCAATCATAATAATAATAATAATAATAATAATAATTAAAAAAATAATTGATGAATTTTATTTATATCTTAAAGCTATACAATGGATAAAAACGATTAAAACTACAAAATTCGATAATAATTTTAAAAGACTTTTCTACTTTAAAATTACAATATTAAAATCACAAAGAATAAAAGAGTCATTGTCAAAACAAAACAAAAAACAAAAAAAAAATAATAATAATAATAATAATAATAGTAATTTAAACCACGAATCGCTAAAGGAGGCAAATGAAATTATTGAAGGCAAGCAGTGACACTGGAGCGCTATACGGAGTTAAAGTGCCCATGCCTTGGAAATTTTTATTTTCGTATTTGAAAGTCCATATTAAAAAATGAACTTCTGCGAAATAATTTTTTGACTCGAACGAAACGCTAATTTTCTACGATTTTTAAAATCCTACTTTTATTTGGTACACCCCTTCCGCTGGTCAGGGTTTCATGGGCTTGCTGTGACGTAGATTAAAGAACGCATGTTGGCGCTCAACGCCAAAGTATCGATTCCTTTTTCAGGATTCACCGTGTTTGTTACATCGAGCGGCAACGCATCTTTCAGGCATTTTTACGCATCAACCCTACAAAAATCCTTATAGCGTTGATGTTATCACGTGTTCCTTGATCTACGTCATAAGTCCAGAGAAGACTTGAGCGAGTGGTGTGCCAAGATGGCAGGCAATTTGAACGCTTTTAAAAAATCGTAGAAAATTCGCGTTTCGTTCGGATCGAAAAATTCTTTCGCAGAAGTTCATTTTTTTAATATGGACTTTCAAATAGGAAAATGAAAATTTTCATGACATGGGCACTTTAATAAATGGCTGAGATTGTGTTTGTGAGAGGCAAAATGGTCAAAGCAGAAGGTTTGCAGGTATTAGAAGAGAGAATGGAAGCACTTGAACCAGGAAAGAATCAAAGTTACAAATTCCTAGGGTGTGAGCAGAGTGATAAGATTAATGTTGAGATAGTGATGTCCAGAGTAAAAGCAGAAATGGCAAGGAGAGTAAAGCAATTGGCAGAGCAACAGTTGAATGAGAAGAACTTGATGAAGGCGATAAATACAAGAGTCATTCCGCTGACAGCCTAAGTGATGAATGTTTGTAACCTAAATGAGAAACAGTTAGACGGATTGGATAAACTGATTAAAGAAGCGCTGAGAGATATTGGCATGCTCGAACGACAAGCGAGAATGAAATGAACAACGAAGGAACTACATTGAGTGAAGCAGAGAAATACCTGAGAGGAGTTGCAATGACGGATATTAAGATGACGCAGGATGGGGTGGAAAGGAACAGTATGAGAATGGAAGGAACGTGGAAAGAACAGTGGACAGAGCTAAAGACTAAATTGAAGGAACAGAAGGAGGAATTAAGACATGATAAGTACAAAACAAAGAAAATGCAAAGCGAGTACTTTTTCATGATAGATAACGAAAGTCACCAATGGTTGAAAGCAAACAACAATCCAAAGAAAGTTGCAGCCATCATAAGTATGCAAAAACAGATGGTTGAGACAAGGCGATGGAAACAGAGCAGAGGACTACAAGTTGAAAGTGACAAATGCCGATTATGTGGAGAAGTCAGGGAAACTGTGATGCACCTACTGAGCGGGTGTAAGGCTATGGCAGCAAGGGAATACACAAAGAGACACAACAACGCGCTGAAGATTTTTGCAAGAGAATGGGGACGACAGGAAGGCGTACTTGGACAAGAGATAGTATGGTACAAGGAAAAGTGGGAACGAGGAAAATTAACTGACAAGCTGAGACGAAAGATTTATTGGGACTTCGAATTCAACTTAAGGAAGACAGAGACGGCAAGAAGACCTGATCTTGTACTCGAGCATCTAGACGGTAAGATGATTACGATAATTGACATGGAATGTCCGAACGAGAAGAGCATCGACGAAACGCACAACGGAAAACTTTGAAAGTACAAGAAGTTGTCATTTGAGTTGAGGGAAAGAAGACCAGGCTTCAGAATACAAATAGTGCCAATTGTGATTGGGTGCATGGGAGAAGAAATGAAAAAGGTTAAAGGACAGATAAGGAAAGTGTTGAATGATGATAAGACTGTTACATCAGTAGCCCAAGAAATGTTACGGACAGTATTATATGAAAGTGAAACAATGATGCGTAAAGCCATGTCAGGACTGATACAAAGAGAATGAAGATTAGACTGTGAGAGGATTGAAAAATGAGACTAGTAGAAAAATGAGAGAATAACTCTTTCATTGTTTGCGGTATTTGAAGGAATCCGATTTGAACCTTTGAAGGAACTACCAAATTATTGTTAGTTCCAGGTCCAAAATGCGAGAGATAATTTTAACAATTAGTTTTATTTTATTTTTAACAATTAGTTTTATTTGTAAGTATAGCATGCATGATCTGCCATTTTGGACAGTTAGGCCTGATACCGATTTTGCGGAAAATTGTATGCGGTTCAAGTGAGATAATAATAATAACAATAGTAATAGTAATAGTAATAGTAATGTTAATAGTAATGCGGTAATAGTAATAGTAATAATAATAATAATAATAGCAAAGATGATTAAATAGGCTTAAATTGACACACACATGAATCTGAGGCAAATTAGGAAGTTGTAGCCGTATTAACTAAAGTAAAATGAGTACGAATGAACCTTTCTGCGAGTGAAACCATTCCGTTTCGAATACCGCAATATGCTGGAAACAGCACTTGCTGACCCTCTCTGCTGACCCTGTCTGATCGTAAACATCGTAGGCAATCTCTGCAAGAGTTTTGTCTGGGTGTTCAAGGACTGCCTCCATATTAAATCACGAACTCCACGTGCGGATGCGTTGCAAAAATAGTTAACGGTCGTCCTAATTTCTCCGAATTTATATCGCCAATGTTCAGGCATTTTGAAATATAGCGCTCCATTGTTCTTCGCGACATGAATAAAGAAGCCGCTACTTCATCTACGCTATATCCCCAAAACGCCTTCATCCATATGGCTCCCTTGCTCTACCGCTATCAGGGACGCTACTCAGAGAGGCGAAAAATGAAAAAAAATGTCATTCGATTCCAATTAATGAAAACGAAACGTTCTCTATTGGAGTAAATTCTTAAAAGTTAAAAAAAATCATTTTTTCTAGTCCCCCCTACCGTAGATACAGTCGAAGATGAAAACAGCTTCCGTCTGGGGATTCTAGGCACAGCAGCAGGTAAGTACGATTTACAGACTCTAAAAGCCCGTGTCAGGTCTGGCCGGACGGGATAATGATTACCTCTCGATCGTGCCGAACGTTGTGCTCGGTCCGTACGCCATGACCTCGAGTCAAATATTCTCCGTACGGCGCGACCGTCTGACTCAAATATAGGTATTCAATATTAATGCACAAGCAAAAACTACACACTATATATGCGAAGAGAGTGGGAGACAGAGCTGTGGTCTTACTGTAGTGTTAGTTTATTATTAGCTGTATAACCTACTCTACAAAAACCAAGTGTACATCACTAAAAATGATGATGACCGCACTAAAAAATGATGATTATTATGATGATGGTGATGGTTTTTGTGACCATAGAAATTGGCGTACGAATCCGCTTCTTGAACGACGAGTCAAAGAAGTATTCTTTGAAGTTGGAACAGCAAATATTGGAAAAGTTTAGCGATAACCGATCAGAGAGCACTTTAGAACTACGCAACAAACTTCATCAGGTAGAGTAACAATAATTTCACATTATATTAATGAAATTACAAATACGGGCGTTTACCAGTACCTAACTAAGCGGAGCCTTTGCTCGTAACTGATGGGACAAAGTCCATTCCTGGGACGTTAATTCTTCTAGAGACGAAGCAAAACGCGGTCGTTGACGAACGAAACTTGGCTTTTAACGCTTGTTTGAATGCATAAGTTGGGAAAACGGGACATTCTCAACCCCCTGTCAGAATAGCATGTATAACGCTTTTGCTGTAGCACCCGCTCAAGGGACCTTTTGACAGTCTAAATATGCTTAATGATTTTTTTGTGGTTTGTTACACATTGTATGTTTCTAGTAAAGTTTCACCGCTCTCGTTATGTCCGTTTCGCTTGTTATTACATCTCCCACACGATTTCTTGTCGAAATGGCACTACTAATTAATTGCCAAATCTTTGTAAGCCACAGAGAACATTTCAGCTGCTACAACTCCCCCAAAAGGAGATTTTTCCCTATAGTAGCTTTATTCAATTTGATAAATTCTATATCATGATCTTGAGGCCCTCGCAGAAGCCTCTGAGAAGACAAAATGAGGTGACAGCGTCAGAACGGAGTTTCAAAAGGAGTTTCCTCCTTCTTTTTGCGTTATTCGTTATTATCGCATGCTTACACGCAAGCTACACCAGTTTGGCGTGGACAAACTGGAAAATACCCATATCACCAAAATAAGACATCGCTTCACGGAACACCTTGCAGACTGGGGCACACACACTGACTAAAGACAGGCAGCTGTCACAGCGGAAGACTGGCTTACATAGAAGGAAGCACTGAGAGAGTGAATGAATGAAACTATATCCCTAATAAAACGCGGCTGTTAAATCACTGATGGGATAGCTATCTGCTTGAAAGAATAACTCCTTAGTAATATTGCACCCAATCATAAAATATCCATTTAGTCAGGAGCCACCGTTGATTGTCGTCTTTTAACTTTAGGTATTACCAGAGGGCGCAGCTTTTTCGGCGGTTTACAAAGAAACCAAAGATCATTTACCGGCTTGTAAACTACGCGTATCTCAGAGGTCAGCCGCTGACAAAATTTGGGAGGATTATGGCACTGGTGAACTAATGAGGATTCTGAAAACACACTTACTGGAAGGACTGGGTCCAGAGGCAGCATCATATAACGTGATAATGAACATTAACATCATGAAAGAGGAGTATGAATCAGCATGTGACATCTTAGCTGGTACGGCTAATAGAAAATTACGGCTCATTTATGCCTTTCCCCTCCTAATCTTACGGCAGCTGTAAAGTGTGCTGGCCTGCCTGAGCTCTGTTCACAGGGGAACGAACAAACACAACCCGGTTTGGACGAAAATGGCTATGAGCCTGTGCTCATAGACGCTTTATTCAAAACAAGCAGTTTCAATATACGATGATAGATACATACTCTGGCCCAGTAAAGGTGAGGGCACAGAAAAACGAAACGCTTGGACATATACACTAGAAAAAAAAACGCCATGGGAAGGAAGGAGGCTGGAAAACAAAAGAACGTCTCAATCCACTGCTGAACCGAGACGAATGACTACAGCCTGATTGACGATGATCATATAACTGATGCCATTACTTATAATTAGAGGGGGTACCCCTTAATTTGAAAACTTCCTCCCCAAGACCCAGGGCTAAACAGATTTACTACTAGAAAAAGGTGAAAAGGCATGAAAGTCCTATTTGCAGGCAAATATTCTATTTGAACTACGAAACATTTACAGAAGCAAAAAGAGAAAATCCTGATGCGTGTTTTGTTGCTAGTTGTGTTGAAAGTACCTGGATGAATAGCCTAGTCAGTTATGGCAACGTATTATCCCGTTTTCCCAAAGTGCCATTTCACAAGGCACGCGAAAATAGAGGTGTCCTTTTAGTAGATTGTTACTCTTTTTGAATATTCTTGTTTTAGGAACAGCTGAAATAGATTCACCAGATGAAACTCACAGAGTCAAGAAAAATCGGATCCCGCCAGGTACCGAAATGAAGCTGTCAAATCACTGTAACTCTAGTCATACTCAACGAGTTACTCGGAATCCATTTAACGGATTCGGAATAATCCATACTTGTCAACTACGAGAGGGTTAATCATTAAGCACATGTTAACGCCAGTTTGCAAATCCCTCCCTTCCTTTTTGTTATTACATTGCAACAAATACATTTTTACAATTTTATGCACTTCTTGTTATGCAGATAACTGTAAGAGACTTACAGTACTAAAAATCAGATTGGACGATTGAAATGTTTAACAGCCCCTCTTATCTATGACGTTTGTTTTACAGTATTTCTTGAGAAAAAGGCAAAATTCAAACTGCGTCCTTACCAATGCGAGCTTGCCTGTCCTGCACAGGCTGACAAGAACTCGATTATTTGCGCGCCAACAAACAGTGGGAAAACGTACGTGGCGATTGGTATCACCAAAGCACACCTGGCTAAACAAAACGAGTACAAATGCGACCGGACGGCCGCTTCTGGATTTCTCCGAAAAGTGCTGTTTATCGTCAACAAAGTTAACCTGGTTTTACAGCAGCGACAGCGCTTTGATTACTACTTATCGGACAGGTGCGTCTAACCTTCTGTTTTTCTATCTCCCTGTTGCGTTCACTTATGAAGAACCAATTAACGTGCGTAGCCCGCCAGGTATTGGGTACTGGCACTTTTATTAAAATTACTTAGTAGTGAAGATCTTTATGCCACTAAAAAAAACCCAATTATAGCTAAAATAACTGCATGCCTGATTTATGGAACTGAGTTAACACCCTTAATATCTATAAACTTCTGTTATTGTAAATTACATCCCTCTTCTTAGTCTTGTATTTAAACTTATTTGCTCCAGTTGTTACTGGCTACTTGATCACTTCCACTTGAATTAATTTTAATTAGTGTAATTTAATGCAATTGTAATTTTCGTTTTTCGTTTTCTCTTCCAAATGTGAATCTTGTTGTGTTTTTACTTGCTTCCACCCAACTCGATTAGCTTTGCTATTTTCAGGTGGGACTTGTACCACAACCTTTTGTAAAATATTGCAATAAATGCTGTTGTTGTTGTTGTTGTTGTATTTCACTTATAAAACAACTGGCATTAATGGGCGCATCCAAATCTTTTAGTAGGAAAAAACTATGGGCTGAAGTCTCCCAAGCACGCAAACCAGGACCACTAATTAGAGTGTATATGTGCAGTTTAAGACAATGATGCACGCATATTTGGTTCCCCTAGGTACGATATAACTGATATATCAGGAGCTAACGCCCAAGACAAAACACTTGACGAGATCAGCCGAGAGAATGATGTGATCGTGCTAACTGCCCAAATCTTGGTGGATGCTTTAAAGTCTAAACGCGTCAAGATAACAGACTTCTCTTTAATAATATTTGATGAATGCCATCACACTAACAAGGAACATCCATACAATGAAATCATGCTTGCGTACCTCGGTATCAAGTTCCCACTTCAAGGCAGTTCGTCCAGGGTCGAAACGCTTCCCCAGATCATTGGGCTAACGGCTTCTCTGGGAGTTGGGAAAGCCCGGAACAAGAACGATGCCCAAGATCACATTCTTCAGTTATGCGCAAACCTTGACTGTTCCGTAATTGCTACCGTAGAGAAACACGTCAAAGATCTAGAAGGTCAGTTTATTCTTTAGCCACGATTAGTCAGCTATATTTCCAGGCCTCGTGGGAAATACTTAACACTGGGGATAGGCCTAAAGATAATGAATGTCAGGTACCATAAGTTAAAAGTCTCTATTTAAGAAGGGGAAGCCGGCCCAAGGGATCCTAGCCAGGGTCAATTAATTTTCGTTTGTATCCTTTAAAAGGGGTCATAAGATAGGTGCTTTAGAAATGACAAAATTCACAATGGCATCTTACAACACAACAAACAACAGTCTAAAGAGTGATATGATACAATCTCTTTACTGAATATCTTAGAAGTGAGTGTGTTATCAAACAAGATTTGATCAAATGCAAGAAGCTTATCTTCGAGTTGAGTTATTCAGTTTTCAGGTTCCATGATTGACAGGCTTTGATAAAACCTTCATCTCAGAGGGAGGGCCGGCAGTCGGTGAAATATTTCCTACAGGACTCGGCAATATGGTCCAGCAGTGATCGTGCCACCTTTGTCAGGCATCATTGTTGAAGCCTCGTATTGCGATTTCTTTCTAGCATGAAAAACACTTAGACACCCAACAAACTTATGTTTCATGCACACGTTTCGCTTTTCTCTGCTTGGAAACGGCAGTTAGACTTCTTTCTGAGGCATTGAACCGAAGGCACTGTCTTTCTATTCGACGGACGATCTGTTTTCTTTCGCTATTCATAATTAAACCCTACACCCGTACTGATCCACGTTTTGCTTTCAAATTGCCGAAGCCACTTGCTTTGGTTTACAGTTTGGAACATCCGGTTAGAAAATAGGAAGAGCAAAACCCAAATTGGAAAAAGACTTCCCAGGACCAAGGCAACTATAACCTTATTTATCAAGGAGAGTGACAAATAGGGAAAGGCCAGAGAAAATTGTTATCGAGTGCAGCATGCCCAAGAGACCAATGTCCAAAAAACGCTAAAAATTGAGCGAAATAGCTCCAAGTCATCATGATGATCCAACAAAGTTGAGATAGGTTTATCAACAATCCTTGAGTTGCAGTCAATGCGTTGTCGCTAATCGCTGATACTGACTATGAAAAATGACAAGACGCCGAAATCAGTTGCAGTCGCTATTTCCTCTTTATTTGGTAGCATGCATTTTCCTCTGCACTTCCCAGGACTAAATCTTTTTTCTTTTGGGAAGCAGGCATCCCTACTTGACGCGAAAAATGTACACAATTGGAATTTAGCATGTTCTTCCTTTATAAACTTGTTGGCCAAGTTGCTTTCTTTCAATGGGTGCCTTGATAGCTATCTGTAAGAGTTCTATAAGTCTATAACTGAGAAACAAATTCTAAGCCTTTGTTCACAGGCTCGTACCCAGTCAACTCCGGGCCTGAGCCTTTGTCTATAAGGCTGGCTTACAAGAAATCACGTAGGTTTATCATATATTCCAGCCTTATGTGACGGACACGACTCTCAAGACCCGCTTCGAACCAAAGGTCAAAAGGTGTCGGGCTTCGAGAGGGATTGATTGTACGGACGTTAGTGAACCGAAACACACGAATAACCACAAGAAGACGAGGACTGGTTAACCGCGTGATTCAATATTTGATTCTTGATTATCGATAGGCGATGGTTGTAAACTAAAATATGATGATGGCGGAACCTCTACGGGAGAGGATGATTGCTCGAGGGGACGTCGCTGTCGAGGAGGAGTGCCAATGCACATGTCTCCCAATCGTGGCCAATTTCCAGTTGTTTGAGATCCCTCTTGACGACGTCTCTGAAGCGGAGCATTGGCCCTCCGACTTTCCGTGATCCAGAGGCTAGTTCGCCGTAGAGGATGTCCTTTGGCAAACGTCCATTTGGAATCCTACGAACGTGGCCTAGCCAACCAACGTAGGTGACGAGTCTTCAAGTAGGCGAAAAGGGAACTGCAACCGGTGAGCTGGAGAGCTTCCTCGTTCCGGACCTTGTCCCTCCATGTGACACCCAAAATCCTTCGCAGACAGCACATGTGGAAGGCATTCAACTTCTCTTATCTCATGTACGTTGGCCAGGTTTCCAAACCGTACAGGAGGACGCTGAGCATGCACGCTTTGTAGATGTTGCCTTTTGTGTGCACCGTTACGTGGCGCTTGTTCCAAGCTCTGGAGGTCAGACGACTGAAGGTTGTGGCGGCCTTCCCGATCTTTGATTGAATTTCCTTGTCGAGAGAGCAGTCATTGGAGATGTTCAAGCCCAGATGGCAAAAGGTCTCAACTTCAACTAGCTCGTTACCGTTGACAACAACATTTACGGAGGCGGGATTCGACATCACGAAAGTTTTGAACTAAAATATAAGGACTTAATTACATAACATGAATACAGCGAGACTCAAAATGCAATAGGATAATTGAAAATAAATAGAATGCACTAAAGGGCATAAAGAAAAAACAACTAAATGACACGTACGGATTATTCAAATGCTATGCATAAAATAAGGAAAGCAAAGGGCAAAAAAACAACGAAAGAAGACGCCTTTGTTAAGACTATTTGACATGCACGCCGAAGCGTGCGCATGAGGGATCTTCAAATACCATATTAAATATTACTTAAATCTATCTAACATAACAAGGAACGAAGTAACAGTTACATAACTATCCCGGCTTGGACTAAAGAACACTGAGAGGAAAACAAATTGAAAACCAAACTTAAAACTCGATTCGTATTCCCGACTGATTTTAACGACTCACACAACTTTTCCCGGGCAGAATTACATGCAGTGGCAGATGTATTTTGCCCTGTCTGCACGGAATATGTTGAAAACAATGCAAAATGACAAAACGCGATTCCCGTTGATTTCACGAGCTTTCGAAATGTTCCCAGTGAGGAGCCACGTACAGTTTTAGTGCGGAATTTTTGATCGTTGTGCGAATAGTGTTGAAAATCAAAGAAAGTTGCGCGTGCAAGCGGAATATTCCAGTTGCCTGCTGATTGTATGGAGTATGAAAACTTTCCGGATTCAAACTTTATGGGAATGGAAAGGGGTCCGTCCATGGAAAATATGTGATTTGCTTCTGATTTCAACGTCTTCGGCAGCGCTCGAGATGCGTAGCCACACAAGGTTTCAAAATGCCGATTCTTCACTTTTGGCACGAGTTCTGTTTGAAACGAAACAAAGTCAGCTGCGCGCAAGTGGAAAGAACGATTCTTGGCTGATTTTAACAACTTTCTCGATTTTCCAGTTGCTCAGTCACATGCAGTTGCAAATTTCGGATGGTGCTCTTTTTTTCAAGTTGCCGGAAACGGTAAACAGTGGTCCGTCCAACGAGATAAAACGATTTCCGGCTTATTTCGAGACCTCGACACAAACACTAGATCCGTAAAAATTAAACGAGAGCTTCTAAAAAAAGACTCGTGGACGAAAAATGAAACGCGAGAACCTAAAAGAGTGACCAAAAAAAAAAAGGACTTAAGCAAATCAAATCAAAACAATAGTCGGGAAACCGTTACGCTTTATCTATTCAGGTGGACATGCAGTGCCGTTCTTTCACACTTAATCACAACCTAGATGGGTTAGCCAAAGAAGTGGCCATGAAGTTTTCTTAAAATAATGGACTGGGGTGGGGGAGGGGGGAGAAAAGCGGATGCCGACTAACTATTTGTTGATGAAATTTCTCAGGGATGACGGGAAGGTGTGAGCGCACATGTCTTGAAGTGCCGGACGGCAACAAAGATTACTTTGATAAAATTATTGAAGCCGCCATGATCAGAATTGAAGGAATGATGGCGCGAGGGCCTGGACGAAGTGGCCCTCCTACTGTGTGCCGCAGCAGTCAGCAGTACCAGCAATGGCTAAAAGTATTGGAGCGTAACACCCTAAGAAACAGAGATCAGTATACCTTGGTACAACATCTGTTAATCTATCACACTGCTTTGGCCATCAAGAAAAGCTGCCGCGTCAAAGACGCTGTCAAGTACGTAGAGGATTTTCACGAAAAGCAGAGTTCAGACAAGTTCACCGACATTGACCACACATTACGACAAGTTTACATTACGGTAAGTGACATACTTGTTTTAGATCAGCGCGGTTATAAAATTCTATTTGATGATCGAAATGTGAGTAGAGGATAACATTCAACCTGCTTTCAGATGACAAATGAATTTGCGTTGGGAACTTGTCCTGATCTCTTATTAAAATCGTGTACAGTGACTCTAAGCAACGAAATTGAACAGGCAAAAGTATAAATTATAGATCTACAAAAAGTTTCTCAACTAAAGTTATTCCAAAAAACTGAAGTACTCCTCAGTGGTCAGTTACTTTGCCTAGTTCGCAGAGCATTGAGGAGTCACGTCCAGAACGCCCCTAGCAATATGTGCAGCAGAATAAATGTCTAGTTGAAGAGCACTGCTTGCATGAACTTTTGTTTCGAGTGTAAGTTAGGTTCTGAAACTTACAGGCCAAGAGAGACTTGAATGAAGAGAGGCAAAAACATGGAGAAATAAGAAATCCGAAGTTAGAAACCGTTGCTGACTTATTGAGGAAAAAGCACCTGGCATGCGTGAAAGAGGGAGGCCAACAGACAGCAAAGGGAATGCTTTTTACTAAAACCAGAGAAAATACTAAAGCGCTTAAAGCTTGGCTAGATGAAAATCCAGATCTGTCCTTCATAAGGGCAGAGAGGCTTGTTGGTACAGGCAAAGGGGAAGGTAAGTTTTTCTCTCTGTGAAGGCAAAGGCGCGTTTGAGATTCCAACTAGTTCCTTTTCTGCGGTGGAGTGAATAGAACGGAAAACAATAGGTGTCTGAATCAATTCGTTTATGAAGGAATACTTTGGGACGAAAATATTATAGGTACAATTCGTGAAGACATAGAGACTCAGATCGTGGGATCTAGGCTGAAATTTGTGTACCCAAAACTCCAGGTCACTACTCACTTTGGAAGAGAAAACATTTTGAACAAATGGTTGCTGGGAAACAAACAAACAAACAAACAAAAAATGGAGAAATGGGCAATCTTTTGAAATTAAAATTAAAATTGAAATTGTTTGAAATTAAACTATTGTAAAAGCGCAAAGGCGAAAGGAAACTAAACAATTAAGCTTATCTAGATGTTTGGAAAAAAACTTGCATAATTCCGCACAGTTGCCAGAAAACCGAACAAGTTCTTTTTCCAGATGGAATGACTCAGTGTCAACAGGAAGAAGTAATTGCCAATTTCCGCAGTGGCAATGTCAACCTGTTAGTTGCTACTACGGTTGGCGAAGAAGGAATTGACATTCCCGACTGCAAGTACGTCATTAAATATGACGTCTGTGGCAATGAAATAGCCAGCGTTCAGTCTCGCGGGCGCGTTCGTGACAAGGAGGGCAAGTACGAGGTAGTGGCTGGGAAGGAAACTGGAGTCATTGAAAAGGAGAATTTGAATGTGATCAGAGAGGGAATGATGCAGGAGGCGATTAAACAGGTTAAAGAAATGGCGGAAGAAGTATACAAAGCTAAGGTGAAGAAGAAAAAACAAATTGTTGACTTGACTCCCACAAGTAAGGCATATAAACTCATTTCACCATTGCTAGCATCCGAAATTCACAACTAAGTCCAAACTAAGCATACATGATAATGTTGTTCTCAACCAGAGAGCGGCCCCGAATCCCCATTTTGCCTAGTAATACGGCCGTGATAAATGTCAATAAATATGCAGAAAAATATCTGTACTTGTAAATTACATATAATGAAAATTATAACTCAATTTTGTCCGTCGGTTGACAGTCTAGAGTCTGGGCTACATACTACATTCGCGATTTCTCTACCACTTCTGCTTTCTCAAGTCTCTCTTCTTTCCGTCTTCCCGTTGTTCCCGCTGGGACCCTAGGAACCGGACCTTAAGGCACGGGATAACCATTCTGATGTGTTTAAGGTTTTAGAGCTTCAGATGCGAGCAGTTTATCAACGACACAAGAAGGAAAGCAGTAAAAAGTTCAAAAAAGAGAAAGAGAAACGGGACAAAGTCAAACTGTTTTGTAAGAAGTGCAACGCGTTTGCATGTAATGGAGACAGCATCCGTTGTATAAAGGAAGCCCATCACGTGATCATTGATAAGAGTTTCCTATCTAAATTTTCATTTAAGAGAAACAAGTGTCCCAGAGTGCTAAACGGAGTTGAACTGACAGGTAGGTGATCGGTCAAGAGTAAAGAGAATTTCTACAAATAAATACTGACGACCTGCGACTGAGGCTTAAGAAGTAAAAAATATAGAAAACGATAAGAAAGCAGCCAGGGACTCTGTGAGAAACACTGTAAAAGAAACGTCCTCTTTGATCGGACTTGCGGAGTGAAATTACAGTGAAATATCGGCGATTCTTTCAGTGTCCCATACCAAGTTGTTGCCAATGATTTTCACTCAATTCTAAGTCCCCCTTGTCGACAGCTAGCAGGTAAAGAAGTTTCGGGACCAAAATCCTGACATTTTTGCATGAATCGCGTGTTTTCAATTTTTCTCAAGCTCAAAACAGAGAGACATGATTTTAAAATTTACTTAACTTATCTTTCTCTGCAGAGCCATGCAGGTAAACAGTTAATTTGTTTTGATTGTATAGGATTGATGCAAGAGCACGTTTTTTCTTAGGGCCCATTTACTGTCATGAATGTGATGCGGAGTGGGGTGTGATGCTGAAGTATCAATCAAACGAGAAGCCCTGCATCAAAGCCTGCTGCTTTGCATTTGAGTTCGAAAATGAGTGTGGTGAAAAAGAGACACTGAGCTTTAGGAAATGGAAATATGTGGGATTTCATGTCGACGACTTCGATGTTTGCGGGGTGCAGGAATGCTGGTTGGACGTCGCCGAGCTTTCCCTAGATTAACTAATTAATACACAAAGGAAAGAGCGAAGGAATTTTTGATTATGCATTTCGAAAATCTCCAATTTTATCGAATTTTTGTCTTTGGATAGATTTTACCCTTTAAAACTTGAAGCTCTCCGTCATTCTATGAGTCCCCAGCCATTTGACAGGCCTGATTGAAAGAGTGCTCTCGAGCACGGCTTTTTTGCATGTGAGTACAGTGCTTAATTACGCTTACTTTGGTTTTTACATCACTTAGCTTGACGATTGAACACTAAGGCAATTCTCACACAACTACTACGAGAATACGAGTTTTTGGTTCTGAGCACGCGCAATTTGAAAAATTTCGACCTCCAAACTTAATGCGCGTGCCCAGTACGGTAAACTCGAACTCGTAGTCGTACCCCAATCTGAAGCCTCCTTTTTTTTTAACTCATACATGCAGTCAAGTTATATCAATCCCTATAAACGTCTGTCACGCAGTGTGTTATTTTCCAATCCTTCATGCTCTAGACCTTTCCGGAGTATTCTTTACATTAATTTCTTTGGTTATAGAAGTAGAAAAACTCAGTAGTATGTTATAAACTGAATTATTGTTAGAGAATATTCTAGACAGCCTAAGGTAATGTATAAAATCAGGCACGTCGAAGACTCTCTCTCGCTCTCTGTCCGGTGGCAGGGCGTAAGCCCTTCCCGTGGCCTGGCAAAGTCTGTACAAGCTACAACAGCTATTCCTTTTGAGAAGTTATACCTTTTAGGAGCTATAGGTTTAGGAGAAGCTATACATGGCTGAAGAGTTAAAATGAGCAGAGAGAGAGGCCGGCAGAAGATAAGAGATTTACAGGTCAAATTTGCGAAATCAAAATGAAGAAGATAATTTAGACACAAGTCATTGCACCCTAGGAGTCAAGTCATAATGCTGTTTTCAGAACGCTGTTACAGTGGATCTAGCGTAATTGGACATGGGGAGAGAGTAAGCCTGCTGTAATGAACTGTGTAGCTTAACTTTAACAATTGTAATACAGTAAACTGCGGTGCTATTCAATAAAATATAGTAGAGTAGCTGCTCGTTGTCATGTCTTTGTGTCGCGTGCTTTTCCTTAGGACTCGAGAGCTTGCTGTCGTTTCTTTATTTATTGTATTTTCCTGGAAACCTCTTGTGCACGTAACAACTGAACACCAGTAATGATTGTGACCTGCAGGTCCCGCTCTTTCCGCGTTAAGCGCCAAGCTTCATCTATTTGTTTTGAATTCTCATTGGCTCATACTTCTGATCGCAATAGTCAATATTCGTATGCTCACTGTTGGACTGGAGTGGACATACAATGAAAACTGAAGTAAGGAAACCTTTTCAGAGGCAAAAGAACCTCCATTGCATGCTCATTCCAGTTCAGTCAGTCATTTTACCTTAATCTATTCTACATACGCACGGATTTCCAAGATGCATGCCTCCTCGGGTTTCCCTGCCGGAGCATAAATGGCTGCCAATACATTATTCTTTTGTTTTTTACAGCAGACCTTTTCCGATATATCAATATTCAGCTCGACATCGAGGCTTGGGAGAATAAAACAAAAGAAACAGAATAAACATGTCGACACGCTCATACAAGTTCCTTTGTTTTATTCCCCCAAGCCTCGATGTTAAGCTGAATATTGATATATCGGAAAAGGTCTGTTATAAAGGGTTATAAAGTTACATTGCAATTTGTAACCTTTTATAAATGAAAGATATAGAGATCAACGGCCTCATTGTTTGTATGGGT
This sequence comes from Astreopora myriophthalma, assembly GCA_014634185.1. Lineage (NCBI taxonomy): Eukaryota > Metazoa > Cnidaria > Anthozoa > Scleractinia > Acroporidae > Astreopora > Astreopora myriophthalma. Next base: position 657,033 of record BLFK01000343.1, on the reverse strand, counting down.
CCGCTGTGGAATAAAGCGCACAGGTAATTGCTGGTATTGTTCCATTGACGGGGCCAGGATTTAATTTGAAAACAAGGTCTCCGATTAATACAAGATGTGATGATGAGTTGGAGTAATAAAGGTATGGGCACTTGTGTATTCTGTTCTTAAATCGTCCACGGTATGTAACGGTTTGTGATTTCCACACCCGGTCCATTTAGCTGCCTGTAGACAATAGCAATTTTACGAAACGACGACTACGGTGGCTACGAGGACGTCATTTAAAAATACAACTTCGCGTTATTGGTATCACTACGATGTAGCAACTGTCGAAGAATTCAACTGGTATGAGCGCGTTACGAGGGTAGAGAAAGAACTTAAAATTCGTCGTCATGTGCTAACGTCTTCCACAGAACCTTACATTTGCTCATTCCACGTCGTTACTTAGGAGATGACGGTGTAAGACGTACGTGCAGAGCGCGCAGACCCATTGTTTTTGCTCATTAAACCTTTTTGTTTTGTACCGTTCTCGTTGCCGTCGGCGTCGTCGTCGTTTCGTAAGCTCCCTATTATTATATATAGCGAGAGTTTTATACGATAAACGTTGCAAATAAAATGCTATATTTGCTATGTTCCACATGCGAAGAAAGCGATTCGTCCAATCAGCTTCGCGTATAGCTTTCTTCACACGAGAAAAATATAGTCAATCATCGTCTTGAGTAGAATCACCTAGCCAATCAGAGCAAAGCACTTACATGGCTTCCGCGAGGCCTGCGGTGTAGAAATCAGCACCCGCTCGAAGTTTGTATTTCGAAAACATGGCTTCGGCTTCCCGTTTTGTTCCTCTCCGTGGAATTACCGTTACATGGTTCTATTGAGGAGTAATCAAACAAAACAGGGGCATTTGCTTGCTCAATGAATTCTTAAGAGCAAAAGAAATAGATAAAGAAATTGAAAGCTTGGAAGCGAACGAGCTTCGTGATTGAATCAGACAGTGATTAGCGACAAGCGAAACGATTTTATTCCTTGTTTTTGCGAATTCTCCCATATTTTCAGTTCTTCTGAATGGGAATTGAGATTAAAGCTCATGTAGGCTCTTTGTCAACTTGTGTCCCGTCGACTAGAAGCCCGGTCATTTAGATCCGCTTTTAAATATGGTATAAAGTAAAACTAAAACTGATTTGAAGGAAATGTTTAATTCTCGTTTATACATATACATATACATATACTTATACATGTATATGTATATGTATATGTATATTTAACAATTATTCCACGAGCGCGCGTTGGATATGAGATGATAGATAGCCAACGAGGCGCGTAGCGCCGAGTTGGCTATAATCATCTCATATCCAACAAGCGCGAGTGGAATAATTGTTTCATTAAAAACGCCCCCAAGATTAGACAAATCTTTCCGAATTTCAACTTTCAACAACAAATTTCAACAACAAATTCCCGAATTTCAACTTGCATTGTTTTGCTTCGCATT
>BLFK01000343.1:653071-654618 GCA_014634185.1 Astreopora myriophthalma | reverse complement strand
GGAATTTGTTGTTGAAATTTGTTGTTGAAAGTTGAAATTCGGAAAGATTTGTCTAATCTTGGGGGCGTTTTTAATGAAACAATTATTCCACTCGCGCTTGTTGGATATGAGATGATTATAGCCAACTCGGCGCTACGCGCCTCGTTGGCTATCTATCATCTCATATCCAACGCGCGCTCGTGGAATAATTGTTAAATATACGCATTGCCGTGGGTATATAACATGACGTGCGCTATTCAGCATCGCAGCAATGGTTAGTCGAGTTTGAGTTCCTGCTTTAAGACTTTTCGACAGTGAATGTTATGGACGAAACCAACGAGGATTTTACTATTAGCTTTGAAGATGATTTAACCGTGTTGCAGGCCAGCGAAGGCAACGAAGAACAGACGCCTTTTGCAAATTTTTCGGAACGGGAGTTGGAGGTTTATTTTGGTGGAAAGGTACTTCAGCAGCAACTAAAAAGACTACAAATTTGTCTGTGAACTTTCAAAGGTCATAATCTCTGTTTTTGTCGTATTTTCTTTGTTTTTTTTAACAGATGTTCAACTCGACGAAAAAAATAATTTTAACTACACATGTCCTATCAACAGTACAATCGGAGACTCGAAAGATGACGGTGCAAATTTCGTTACAAAAACATTAAAGCAATTGGTTCATGGTTTTACCCGTACGTCTATCCAGTTATAGATGCACTTGGGAGTTTGCCAAGCACTCAAGAAGCTAGAGTCGCACTCCGACTCGATCGGCTATCGCCTCATTCGATTCTTTTGTTGCATGCGACAAGCTTACAACATGCTTACGGCACGAATTGTTTCTTGTAAATCAAACCTACAAGTCGCTTACGACTGTCGTATACGTCTCAAAAAATGTTGTAGGATTTTAAAACATCTCTATCGTAAGACAGTCTGTGTTCAGTAGCAAGAGTTGTACGCGATTTTTTACGTGGCGCGAGCAGTGCGCGCAGAAGAAATCTCATACGAAAGTAAGCAAAAGCTGTACCGTGTAAATCGGCCCTGCGCTCCCTTCATCCTGAGTCCTGCTCAGCGACCTACGCGTGCATCCATAACTCGATAGACACACGCCGAACCATGAAATCTATGACGATATATTTATACACTGAGTGACCATCATTCCTAGCGCTGCGGTTCAAAGATCTCCCAAGGCGACTTGAGCTTTCTAAAGGCAGCGTCGAAGAGCCAGAAAAAGAATCTGGTTTTCCCCAGCTAAAGCGCACTTATCCACAACTAGACTGTTTCTTGTTGAGCACAAACATTTGAGCCAACTCCTTGTATGGTTTAACAAATCAGCATTCACTTCATTCATTTACCGGGCTTAAAATTGACCATCTTCCTTACTACAATTGGACAATATATAACATTTCATATATTCTCTATCAAGCTCAATTACAGGGTTGTAGCCAATGGTGTAGCCAGCTTTTCGAATTGTTGAGTGTCTTGTCCCTAAAGGGCTGTGTCAGAAAATACTTTCTGTTGAGGTGGCTGAACACAGTTTCTTTTTCGGTCAGCGGTATTTCTTAAAGGCCGGCG
>BLFK01000343.1:635571-648071 GCA_014634185.1 Astreopora myriophthalma | reverse complement strand
TGGTCTTGCCAATGTAGCAAGAATGACAGCTTGCACAAGTAAACTTACAAACTATGCATGTGCTGAGCTCCTTCAGAAAACAACTTTTCATATTGGAGAAGTTCCTGATTTTAAAAGTGGAGACAACAATTTTAATATTAATAGGTTTGCAAAAATGATGAGACAATTTGCAAATAGTGGCCTGAGCTGTTGCAGAAAATCATCAAATGTAGGGGATTTCGAAATAGTACAAATCATTATTTTCATCGGGTTGGTTTTGAGCCAAACTTGTCTGGCCACCATCTTCATTGCTGACCGCTCTAGGTCTTTTAATATACCTGGTGATCAACATGCGTTACAGAGATGGGACAAAACTTGCAATCAGGTTTTTAATGTCGGTATGGAAACCCAGTTGGGTGTTATTAATTTTGAAAACTCTATCATTTAACATTTTGGCAAGTCCCATCTTCCACCCTATATGATGTAGGTGTGTAACTGAAGTAGTTAGCAAACCAGTAAGAGTTTTCTTGTGGTAAGTGGTTGTGACAACTGATTGCGGGGCGATGGTGTTCACGAGAATATCAAGGAAGGGTAAAATTCCATTTGCTTCCTTTTCCAAGGTGAAATTTATGTTGGGGTGTTGCACAAGTGCTAATTATGAAGTTGGAAAAGGCTCAGCATCATGTGCTGCACGGAAAGGGCAAAATGTGTCAACATAATGCTGATGAAAGAGAACTTCCAGCTCCGTATAATTATTGTTCTAACTCCTTCCTCCCCTTCTCATGCATGGTGCCCATGAAGGCATTTGCTAGACCTGGCACCAGGGATTGTACAGGTTCCCCTTCAACAAAAAAATGGGTCTTTGGTGTCGTGAAATGAAAGAGCTATTTGAGAAGTGCTGTAGTAGTGAATGCTGATGGAATATTGGAATATGAGGCTGTAGAGGCTTGCTTTGAAAATTTACAAGTTCATAATTGTAAGTGCCAATAGAGGACATGATTGGCTGAAAAGGAGGGATAGTGTCCAATTCCTGAGGTTTATGCACTTTAGGAAGGCCTTACATATTCCAGCTTGGAGAGACCCACCAGGATATACATGTATTGAATCCTACACCTCTTTGTTAAGGTGTCGTTTGATTTAATTCAGTCACTGGCTTTCGAAGTCCTCGATTAGTTAGCCTTTGAGAGGCTATCTAGAAGACAAGACACGTGTAACGTACTCATAGATGTTCGACGATATCTACATGTAGCCTGACATTTTCATGTTTCTTGTTTCCCCTGTGATCGTGCTTTAAAGCTTTCATTTGAACCATACCCTTTGGAGCGAGTCTATGGAATTAAAGTAAATCCAAGCCTGAGATTATAGAGTCATGCAAAAGATGCATGAAAACAAAATGGTGATCAGTTCATGTAGCTTACAACAATGGAGATGATTAATACTCCTTTAGGACAGTGTTTCTTAGTTTTTCGTCCCAACAAAAAAGAAGCGTTTAATCCCTAGGCAGTGAGACCGTCACACTCTTGTGATACCGAAGGGCAAAATTACTGATCCCATGATTAAAAATTTGAGATTCTGTCACATCCAAAATTCTAGAAGGTGTGAGATTCCAAGACTTCAATTTCAAATCTCAAGAATTCAAAATTCTGAAGGTATTTGCGAGACTTGTCATTTCTATACCACTTTACATGCTTGGGTTTATTTTTTGAAAATGGATGTCTGTGATGTATGCAGAAAGGAAATTCTGACTGACTGGAAATTACTGGTACACAACTAAAATGATTATTTCTCTTCATCCTTTCCAATGTTTCTTTCCTTAATTCTTGTACAGCCTCCATGAAGAAATACAAAGCAGACAGTCCTCAGGTGGCACCTTAGATAGTCTTCTTCTTGATATTGACTACAGATATGTAAGTCATCTGGCAGGATCTTTTGCTGTTTTTTAATAGTTGTCTTTACAGATTCTCAGAAAGTGCCATAACAAATAGTTTTGTTTTGCCAATACAGGCTCAATTTTTTCCATCATCAAAGTTCTGTTGGTACAACATGTTCAACCATTTCTTTTTTGGAAACCATGCAAGTGAGAAAACATTCCAGGCATTTGTCCAGAGGGAGGGGTTAGTGATGGTGATGGACCCGCCATTTGGTGGTTTGGCTGAAGTTCTTGCTGATTCTCTTAAGACCATCTGGAATGCCTGTGGACAGGGACATTCTTGTGGTGAGTGACTGGATTGTGATGTGAAGTTCAGTTTTTTGTGCCAAGGGTTAGGGTATTGTGTGTGTTATATATTTCTATGCATTTCTATTCTTCGGCCCAGCAGCTGGGCCAAAGAATAGAAAGATATTAGTTATTGTTTGTTATACATGTCCCGGTCCATTTCATTATATGGGGTTGGTTATAGTTTATGAAGATTTCCTTTTAGCCACATGGTTGGTTTTAACGCACAGGTCAAAAGCTCATTGCCTCCTTTTTCCTCTCACATAATTTAAATGTAATGTCCAGATGATTTTGGACCTTGGTGAGGAATTAATTTGCACATTACTATTTTACGGAAACTGCACTTTATATATTCACTGCTGTTTTATTCACCTGATGGATGAATGGTGTGTGTTGTTTGACTCCACAAGAGAAATAACCTGGCATCTGCTTCCCCTTGTTGTATACTGTAATTTGCTTCATTTCTCTCAAATCTTGAAACGAATCGAAAGGGCTTTGTTATTTGTACAACAAGTCTTGTTCCTTCGTACTGTTGCCCCTCTGTGCAAATGCTGTAGCTCCAGCAAATCAAGAAGCTAAAATTAAAATTACACTTTCTTTGAAGAAAATGACAAGGAGTTACCAACAATGTGGATTTTCCCATACTTCATGGAGCCACATATCAAAGCTGTCCTTCCTTCATTAAGCATGCTTGATTACAAGGTAATTCTGAAGTCTATACAGTACAATAGTTCCTGGGGCCATGCATGTCCCTTGTCCTAAGTTTATGTCATATTATGGTCTGTCATTTGCAAAACCTTGGCTAGACCAGACTTATGGCTAGCAACAAAGTAGTAAAAGTTGTGCACTAAAATTTTAAAATAACTAATTAATTACATTAAAATGTTGTTAATAAGTAGACTAGTTTAATTTTCTATACTTCAAAATGATTTACTTTTTTCATATTCATTGCCTTTAGGTTGACTATCAAAACCACCCACACTTTAAGAATAAGAAGCTGAGAGGATCCAAACGGGGATCACCTGTGAGAATTTTTACAAATATTAACCCTGCTGATGTAGTTTTACCTTCATCTGAGGGTTACAGGTATGATGTAGTTGTTTTGCTTTGATTTACCGTATTGCTGGCACAGTGCACAGAAACTGTTGAACGTCAGCAAACTGGGGTAAATTTCTAACAAGACTGTGGTGCTGTACTGGTGAAGAGCATAATTATGATGAACTTGTAAAATCCATTGTTTTGAGCATTAGTGCTTCAGCAGAGAAAAACAGGGATTAAGGGGATCACGTGTAGTTTAGGCAAATAATAATGGTTCCAAATTGTTTTGTGTTTGACAGTGTCAATTAGCAGATATGGAGTCATACTTTTACAACTTGAGAAGAATCAATAATAATAACAATACTGATAATAATAATAATAATAATAAGAAGAAGAAGAAGAAGAAGAAGAAGACGACGACGACGACGATGACAACGACTACTACTACTAATGATAATGATGAACTTCATGTCAAATGTATTTAGTACAGGGGAACTAATCTGGGACACTACAGAAGAATGTTTGCCTTGACAGGAGAGGGAAAAACTGGAGTATCCAGAGGAAAACTGCTCGGGGCAAGGTTGAAAAGCAACAAACTGAACCCACATATGATACTGAGTCCAGGAATCGAAGCTTGGACACATTAGTGGGAGGCATTTGCTCTCACCACTGCAACATCCCTGCTCCCCTAGGGACCTGGGACCATGGCACGTTGACCTCGTGTCAAAAGATAATTATTAAACAGTTTAAGGAAATAAACAAATTTTTTCTTGCTATTCCAGGTTTTGCAAGAAATGTCACAGATATGTAGCTCCTGAAAATATCCATTGTGTCAAATGCAATGGCTGCATGTCAAAAGTAAATTCATTGATTAGGGCAGGTTTGATTGACAATATTCTGGAATAAGAATAAACGGAATAAGCTGCTGATGCTTCTTTGCGGGTAAATTTTCGAAGATATTTCTGCAATATTTTGTCAGGAAACGACACTGAAAATCTCCTTTGTATCCCGATCAAAATTCTCTGAGGAGTGATTTTTTAGAAGTAAACCTTCATATTCTTATTCTGGAAATAAGTCCAATGGAACGCACCCAAAGTGAACAATAATTATTCTTAAAAATTATAAATTATAATAATGATTTTAAACATTCAATACTGCGATGTATGGACTTCCTGATTTGAAACCGGCTAGAGGTCGTTATACTTGGTGCTGACCAAAAGAACTACAGCCTCTGCGATTGAGGATGCTGCAGCATGGTCATGCCATGTACAGTAGAACCGAGTTAATATGACCACCTTTGGGCCTTGGAAAATTGGTTGTATTAATGGACTGGTCGTATTAACGAGGTAGAGTCACTTTTTGATGCTCTTATTCAGGCCATAAAAAAGTCGTCGTAATAAAGGGGTGGTCGTATAGCGGGGTTCCACTGTATTGTGGTATTGTGGTGTGTCTGACTGGTTTGTCTTGAAAGTACATGTATATGTGCTTTAAAAATTGATTAATAAGCAGCAGTGTGTTAAGTGGTAATCAACAGCATTCCCATCATCAACATTTCCTCATGTTCAAGTTTAATTGGTTGTTTTGTTGTTACTATTTTTTTGTCTGTGTGTTATTGTGTTAAACATAATAATTGAAAGAGATCATTAACGTACAAGCTTGGTACTGTGTACCGCTCGCTGTACCTTTCACCTCAGCCAGCCAGAAGTAATGATTTCGTATTCAGTATTATATATTTTGTACATTAATTTGTCTGCAATGTGTACAAGTACACACAATATTTTGACAGTTTTTGGTTGGTATTTTGAAGGATGGAAGGCAATATGTTCACTGTGAGATGTGTGGCACATGTGTCAAGCCAGGTAACCCAGTGCAGTTTCTTGTTGTCACCACAACTCTGAATCCTTACTGACTTATAGCCAATTAAGCACTCGGAAACTTTTCAGTTTGTAGCCTGAATAGTGTTCTTGTTTTACTGTTACTTCAAATTCTGCAAGTGTAAAGCATGTGAACTGGCATGATTCATAAATTAAAAAGAAGACAACCTTGTACATTGCTGTCCATCAACAGGCCTTCAGCACTGTTTAATATGTGGTCGTTGCGAGGCCGTGGGACACATTTGTGAGAGGTACGTGTCGTTAAGGGAAAAGAATTCCCCGATAGATATTGTCCAGTCGCCTCTGCTGGGTCACATTGACCATTCACGTTTACGGTCAATCCCGGACAATGAAAGCAAGGACTCTTAAAACTCTGAGTTGTGGAAACCCAAGGACTTGACAGGCACCCCTTAGGGAATGGGCTAGGGATAGGGAGCGCTCCCCTTCCCATCTCCTACTTTTTAAGAATAAATAGATGAATAAATAAATAAATAAATAAATAGATCAATGAAATATCATAATTAAGAGGTTAAGGTCAGTGATAACTGAAAATTTATATTCTCGTCAAATTCCAAAGGGACAAAGTATCAATGTCTAGTACTGACTAACGTTTATTAAATTAATATTGGATATGAATTGCCTACTTTTGTGGTAAAAAAATCCTTTTTTTTTTAAATAAATTAAGCGCTGAGACTTTGTCATTTGCACTATGTGAGGACTTCAATTCCCCACTGGATCCCCACTTTGTTAGCTATGTTTAAGCCCCAGGGTTCTCGAAAAAAGCCTGCTGCGCTGATGTGTTTCTCTTACGATTTGAGTTACTGAGTATCATTGGCTTCTTGAACGGTCTCACTGACAGGAGTTTTCCCGTCCGATCGCGTCTAGTTGTGTTGTCACAATTTTTAATGCAACAGATCGGCAGAAGCAGGTACTTGTCATTTATGCGGAGAGCTGGGACACAAGAGAAGGGCCTGTCCAACGCGCTCCTGTGAGCCCCCTAAAAAGAGGTACCATCAAGAACTACTTCATTGTTTGCCTTTTTCGGCTACGGTTCAAAGTTAAATTGTATTTATCGCTTGTGCATTGACGTATTTGAGAGCATTTATGATGATCTACGTTTTAAATGTAAATCACTGTGGGTATCCTGAGGTCAAATGCTGAAAGATTATTGTCAAGAGGATAAAATTAGAAAATTCAAGAATGCTGGCTGAGCAGTTCGCTCGAGTCACGGTTACTCTTCAGCTAAATTAGGAAAAAAAATTCCGGCAAACAACGTCGCGTGCGGAACCTCCTCCATTAAGTTTAACGAGTACACTGAAACGATGTATTTGTTGATTCCTTTAGGAGTAAAAAGAAACAAGCCGGTGAAGCAAAAACTATTTTCAGAAAGGAAAGGCACTGTAGGAAACTTCCAAGAAAAGGAAACAAGAACTTGAAAGAGAAACCAATTGCCGGCGAATGAAGCATCTCAGCCCGGCTTGTGTGGCTGATGCTCCATTGGCAAGAACTGCCTCTGCAATTACTTGTTATTGATAACAATCCGTTATATTGTGGAAGACGGCCATCCTGAAACCATTTCTCCATGATTTCGCAGGCCGGATAAGGCAATTTACCTCTGCCAGACCGCTTTTGTGGAGGATTCCCATTTGTACGTTATCTTTGTCACCAACAGGACCACTGCAGGGCAGAATCATAACCTCTTATCTGGTTTTAGTTTTACAAATCGCCCGAGGTGTGCAGAGCAATAGAAAAGTGGATAAACCAATTCGTACCATTTAAGCCACCAGTAAGGAATAGAGCAAAGTTTCAAAACTCCACTTGTCAGTCGGTTGGGGTTGTTCAACTTTTCGGTGCTACAAACAAACACAGGTTAAAAGAAAACAAAAAATGGAATCTTTAGAAAAATAAACATTAGTTTGTCTTCTAAACAAAGGTCGTGCATTAAAAGTCATTTGCATTTTAACTGCAATCTCTTAAAAACGATTCCCCAATAAGCCCTCTAACTGAAGGCCATGACACGTAAGCTGCTGTAGTTTTGTTCACTCCAAATTTATGCTTCGTTTGGCTATGATTAAGTTTAAGTTTCAGATCTGTTTTAATAGTCGCTGTGGGCTTATTTCATCAAGTACATGTGTGTGGTTATCTTGTTCACTTCAATTTATATTCATGCCCTTGTTATAACAAAAGAGGTATTTTGCCGGACCGCAAGCTTTAAGTGTAAACACCGCTTGTCCTTTTAGCTCTCTGTGTAATTGAGACATTATTTTTGTAAATTTTACGTAGCTGAAACAGCTGAAATTCATTACCTATCAATTGTTGGCTTAATGAGCCGCTAAAGTTGAAGATATCGTACAGTTGAAGCTTTTGAGTTATCTCTGAAAGATATATAATAACTCGAGGCATTGCTAGTGTAGCTGTCAAATGCAAGGCGCTATCCATTAACGAAGTCTGCTTATTCAGTGCTGTTTAGAGTGGGACCTCAGTGAATTCTTTTCCGTACTCACTCGGCCCACATCAAAGGTTAGTACTGACATCGGAGACACATGTCTCGGGTTCTTCGTTTGTGGACTACCATACGTTTATTTTAAATGTATTTTGTTTTATGCAACCAAAAATGGTGCAACTTGTCTTTAGCAAGCGTCGAGAGGCAATGGCTGAAAATGTTGGCCAACTCGTCTTGTATTTAGTGCGTTATTTTAGCTGACGTGTCTATCAAGGGATTCACTGCCGAAAAGGGGACGAAATATTATTCTCTCTAGCTCTTGGTCGACAGGTTAGGTTTTGATAAATTCCTCTTAAGTTCACGCCATCTTTGATCATGCCATACATTTGATATGATTTACGCCTGGCTAGAGCTTGATGAGCTGACAGCAAGAGTGACACTTCGAACAGAAATATCAGTAATAAGCTGAAATAATGCTTAACATTATGTGCAACAAAAGTTGTCGTTCTCCTCTTGGTGCCTAATATACGTAGAAATGATACGGCGCAGCCACCGCTGTCAATTTTCTAGCGTGTATTCAAGACTGCTTCAGTTTTTTTTCCGCGCAACCTCGGGATGAAACATTTGCTGTGACCTGCTCTGCGCAAAATAAATTGTCGCCGGAAACTTACAATTATTGTACAGTTTGAGGATGTTTTTTCCTTTTAATTTTTTTTACTTGGAGGCTAAAATTTCCATCATGCCTAGTTCCACACGTTTCTCGGTTTTGCTTTCTTGCAACAGTGTGTGTGTTGTTGTTGCTTTAGGTCTACCGTAAAGCCAGACCACTTGAATTGAGGTGGGACTCACTTTATTACATAATGCAATAACGGCCTCTAACGTATCTGACGAGGGAAAGACGCTCGAAATAATGCCGAAGAAAAGAGTGTTCTACTCCCTACTGAGGAAGCACTACGATTCCTTAGAAACTCGCGCCTGGATTAATAATGTGCTCGATTATTTGTCACGTCAGCCTTGGGGCAGATTTCACACTTGATTACTTCAAATTATATTGTCATGAAACTTAGGGTCAAAACGAGTATGTATTCTAGTAATAAGGAACAAGCACGGAATATTGAAAATTCATGGTTAAGTCGAACTTTTTCTTTCGAAGCGTGTGAAACAACCCTTTGTGAAGCGTAGTGGGGACAAGTGAATGTGATTCGCATCTCGAAACCGAGTCAATTTTGAAAGATCTATTTGCAAAACAATTGGTTTGTGCATTTCTTCCGGCAGGAAGTTAATCAGTTCGTATTTGATATGAAGAATATACAAAAACTTTGTATCCGGATGATGCAAAAAGACTGATCAAACCGGCATCGGTGAGCCATACCGAACGAAACCGAATTACCCAGCTTATCGGACAGGAGGTTGTGACTGCATCCCGTTGATCAACTTTGTTAAAGCGTGGATTGGACGGCCACATAGACCCTTGAACTGAATTTTAAAGGTATATTTCAGCTTCTTAATGTTTTTGCATGAAACATTTTTCAAAGATTGGTTTATCTTTCGCTCATTTACTGTTCGGTTTGAACAAATGAATTTGAATCAATCGCAAGAGAAAAATTATAACCGGGTTGAGCAGTACGTACAGAATCGTTATTTTTGCGGCGATGATGTGTTAATTTCAAAATTAGTTTTAGGCGCTAAGCAGCTTCTTACATCTAATTCAATGTTCATTATAGAACACTGCGACTTGCTTATCGTATTTTCCAAAAATAGATGAAAATGTTTTTTATTAAGTTGTTTGTCATCACAAATATTAGTTTCTACTTTTTAGCAAACGGGCGTAGGTTTCATCGGATGAGTCAGTTGTACTGAGCGCAGGTGAATTATTAATTGAGGTCGTGTCAGTATTTTGCACTTTGCCTTGGTTTGATGTCGTTTTTTGATGACCAATCTGTTACATTTTGAAATTGATTTGTGTCAGGCATAATATTGGCAGGTTAAACAAGTCACGAAAGAGCATTGTTGAATATTTATCACTTTAGCACAGTGGCTGGGATTTGCCGTGTCAAATCAGCGTCCATCTTTTGCACGGCTGCGTCCGTAAGTCATCCTGTCGTAACCAGCAGCTTCTTCAACCAACGACAAGTTTAATCCTAATTTGCATATATTCTTTCCTGAAATTTCTACTTTTTGGGGCCGATAATGCATGTATCTAAGTGCCAACCGTTGTCCTATGACATGGGAATAGCGAATTCCGTTTTCTTATTACATTAAAAAGCAGATTTCGAACTCCCATTTTCGGTTTTCGTTTTCCTACAGCTCTGGAAAACAGATTTTCAATTGTACCATATGACTGCAAACCATTTCCTCGGCCATCACATGGGAAATCGAAATTCGCACTTCCAGTTTTGTTTTGCGTTTCCCCACGTCATAGGAAAAATTATCTCGAACTCCTATTTTCACTTTAGAACTTTATTTTTTGTTTTCCGTTTTCCTGATAAATTGAAATTCTATCTAGGTTAGATTGTGGGGCCATTGGGCACGACGGAAACGCCCCTTACAACTCATGCTCTTGATGGTCAACACCCTTCAAGTGTCCTGAGAGGCAAAAATACTATATATTGTTGTTTGAATATATAACTAAGCAAATAAGCTGGGTTTGTTTTCAAGCGCGGACCGGCCTCAATAGAGGAACATTGAGTTCAACGTATTGGTCGGATAACAGACTTAAGATCCCGCTTTTTCTAGTAAATGGTAACTTGCTCAGTTCCGGATTATTTTCACGCTCACTTAAGACATTACTCTGTACATTTATTTCTTGTTCGATCCACTGTAAAATAAAAAAAGCTCGTTGTTGGTGTTTCCACACTGGATCTTTTTAATAATTGGCCTCCACTGAACTCCAAACTATTGTCAGACGTTTATTATGCTGAAATACCCCTCTGGTTACATTTAAACTGAATGGACACTTACCTGAGTGCTCTTTACACTGAGGTCTTTAAAATTCACATCGGCCATTAGGTTTTGCTTTGTAAATAGAACTGACGAGGAGACATAAGGCCGTCTCGAGTTAATGGTTTTATAATTGAGTTTGAAGCAAAACATGAAGAAAACACAAGAAAACGTATGAACAACGTATTAATTCTAGTTATGATGAATTGTCAGAATTTTGTTTTCTGTGCACAGGCAGGTTTCGTGCGTTTAGCCCTGCGCCACTGTTTTTGGTGGTAAGCGTTAATGAGTGATAACGAAAACAAGTAAAATCATTACTCATTGCTGGGTTTTCACTACGGGGAAACTAAATCTCTGTTTTGCTTATTTAACTGCGATTCAAAGTGTTTTGTGCTGTGAATTCGACTGAGTGCTTTTGTGTTAACAAATAAAAAGTTTTGTGAAATGTTATACTAAAACTACCGCTTGGCTGGTTTGTTCACTTCTTTACCTTCAGCATTTTCCATGCATGTTGTCCCCTTAGGGTACACTTCTTTATAAGCCATGATTTCACTCTTAATGTTTGGAGGGAAAGATCGACCTTTGACGAACTGCTTCTTATTCGCATCCACTTAGAAAATGCCGGCCCTGTGTGAAAACTAAATGGATGATTACTGCGGAAAGGCTCTCGGCTCCTGTTATTGGCTCACTGTATAAAATACAGTCACACAGTTCCAACAGTTTCAAGAGTATTAGCAGTTTCCTGTGCGAAAGAGAGAGAGAGAACCCTCAGTGCGTCATTACGTTTGGTGTTACCCGGCAAGAGGTTAAGTCCCGTTGCCAATTCAGTATCAGCGTCATTTTTTATCAACAACGCTGATGGTCTCTGGTCAGGGTATTATGTAAGCGGTGAACATTTAATCTTTTTTTGTGTGCGTGTGTGTGTGTGTGTGTGTGTGTGTGTGTGTGTGTGTGTGTGCTGCATTTAGCAGGTCACGATATGGAGCTTCAATCTATATAAAACAAAAACCGGTTAGCGAGCATGACAAATATTCCCAATTTCTTTCAGATACAATTTCATTACTTTCTTTTTTTTTTTTTTTTCGTTTTGAAGGCATTAATTTTCCATCTTTGTCATCCCTCGTAAAACAAGTATTGTTTCGGGCATTGACTGGCGTGAGTTTCTCAAACCACCCGAAACTTTTCGGCCTTACTTCAGGAGCCACAATTCCCTCTGTATCTTAAAAACGAAAATAATTTTAAGCATGAAACCTTGCCATTCATTTTTTGCTTTCCTATCTTGAAAAGTTGTTTAAAAAGAAGCCTAGAAAAAGCGGATCGTAATTATACAAATGGGCCCAATTCGGCTTTGGCGGAAAAATAACGCCGATAGTCTCCCGGCCGATGTCATACTAGAAACTCACAAAATTGTCTTGGTGTAGAGCAATACTTCACTAACTTTTGCAGAGGTCATTTCGCCAGGTCCTTTTCAATCATTAATTTCTTTCTTTCCTTCCTTCCTTCCTTCCTTCCCTCTTTCTTTCTTTCTTTCTTCCTTTCTTTGTCAGCATAGACAAATAATGATGACGTTTTTATTTATTTGAACGAAATTTTCCTAAATCAATAGCGAAAGCTAAGCCGGCACCAAGCTTTGCAAACATTGACTTAGTATGCTTGAAGTTTTTTTTTTTTCTTTCTTTCTTTTTTAATGTTAAGATGATATACCAATCTGTTTCATTTACCCAGACTCTAGGACATGACTGGAGGATCCTCAGGGGCCATAGCAGTTTTATTGGAACCGAATGAAATATTTACGAGCCTTGTTTAATTAGTTTTGCGATAAAAGCGTTTCTAAAAAAATATCAGTTCACTGTCGAAGTCAAAATCTACAACGTGTCAATCATATGGAACAGACTACAATGGAGTCATAAAATTGCACTGAAGATAAAAAGTTTACTTTTGTGAGTTCGAATAAAGGACGGGAAAGGGAAATGAAATTACATCATCTGTATTTTCCCTTTAATCGAAGTGG
>BLFK01000343.1:628071-630571 GCA_014634185.1 Astreopora myriophthalma | reverse complement strand
TGTAGGCGGTCATTTCGTATCGGCGACGCTTACATCGTACCGAATATTGCCATATACTATACTGGCTGTGCTATAAATTTGACTCACCAAAATTTGACAGAAGTCAATTTGTTCTAACTTGGAGACAACATTTTCTTTTGAGAATCGCGAAAAATCGCGACGCTTGCATCTTCTAAAGTTTGGAATATCCTTTGGAATCAGAATCAGAATAAAGAATTGAGATATAATAGTAGAGGTCACACTACGCACTTTTCCCCGAGAAAAAATTGATTTACCAAGGGAAAATTTACCTTAGTATACCCGAGGTAAATTTATCTCGGGTTTCATTTTCCTCAGGTGAAAAGGTCACACTGAAGAAAATCACATCTAGGTTTTTATAAGGGATTGACGGGATTAAATTCATGTTGCGTAAACATGTTTTTGGCGCGCAAATCGAAAACAACATGTTAGAAAATCACGCAGATCAAAGAGAAATAGTTCTCCTCTTTTCATTACTTTTTTTTTAATTCAAATGTTTTGAACATGTGGTGGAAAGAAAACTTTCGGCGACAAAAGACTTGCAGTTCGATGTTTTTCAAGTAAAACGTGACGCGATAAAATCAAATCTGTCATCAGCGCGTTTGCCGACGAGCATCTATTGGCTAACTACCTTGGGATTTCAGTTTACCCCCTCAAAACATGTAGGGTAACTGTCAAGGGAAATTCTATTGTTCTCTTGACATATTCAAGCTTCGATGGAAAAAATTTTCCCTAGGTAATTTACCTGGGGAAAAATCGGTCACACTTCTAAATTTAAGTTTCCCTAGGTAAAACTGTCAACAAGTCAAGTTTACCTAGGGCAAAAGTGCGCAGTGTGACCACGGCTAATAATGATGAAATGATAATTTAAACAGTTGGCTGAATGACTTGAACGAACATCAACTCCATGCCAAAATGTCACAAAAAAGAACTTATTTAAACAAATTCAAACTATCAAATCAGTTTATGTTTTTTTAAGCTTCTGTCCTCTTACTGTTTGACAACAAGGTTACAAGGCCACAGTTTTGAACTGCTCTTCATCCCTGAAGAGCAACTCGCATAACCAGAGGTATCAAGGGAATCTACATTAGCAAAGAGCTTCTGAACGGCACCTCTAACCAACAAATCTAATCTAACTAAAGCTCAGCTAACACAACTATTTAGTGGATCGGTAGCATGTTTGGATTTGCCAAACAAGTGAGCTCCAGAATTGCTAACACTGAAGATACTGGAAGCAACAAAACCTAAGTATTCTTTACGGCCGGCACAAACGAAAATGACGAATATCCAATAGAATCGCATAATTGAATAAAATCTTACATTCTGATTGGTTAACGAAGCGAGGTATTTAGGGTGGAATTGCGAGTTGAAAACGAGCCTAAGTGATATTGTTTCGCATCTACGTAACAACTGTCGTCAAATTGTAACACAACAACTGCAACGAGTTTCTTTTTCCTTATTTTATTCAATTATGCGATTAACAACAACATGATATATATTACGTAAATTCTAGGAGACACGTAGACTCGGAAAAAATCCGAGTCCCAGATGGGATTTGAACCCACGATCCTCCGTCATCTAGTCGGATGCTCTACCACTGAGCTACTGGAGACTCCGTTAGCTCATGTTGTTGTGTAGCCGCGCGATGTGGTTCCAGTCAATACCCACAATTTGACCCTTACTCACCACAGAGTCTCCAGTAGCTCAGTGGTAGAGCATCCGAGTAGATCACGGAGGGTCGTGGGTTCAAAGCCCATCTGGGACTCGGATTTTTTCCGAGTCTACGTGTCTCCTATAGAATTTACGTAATTATGCGATTCAAGGAAAATTCATTACCTGACTCGTGAATTCCGCGTTAAATTGCACTTGAAAACCGATATTGCACTCATCGCTTTGCGATTCGTGCGATATCGGTTTTCGCGTGCAATCTAACGCGGAATTAACTCGTCAGGTCCGTTAGGTAATGAATTTCCCTATAGAACTGAGACTTGGGGAGGAAAATAACTAACGTAAAGCTTGCACAAAGGCAAAGACTGCACTTGTGGGTAAAACCAACGTCAGTCTGTTTCTATAATAAATTTACATTTACTAAATTCAATTAAATTCAGAAAATTTGTTACTTTTTTGTTAGTTCATAACTTGCCTGCTTGTTTCCACACCTTCAACCGGTTGATGAAGATCGCTTTCAGAGACAAGGATTGTTTGAGCCAGAGATCAGGCCCGGCCAGGGGGGTAGTGGGATACCAATATACCCGCTATTTTGCCCCCAAGATACCAATATACCTAAAAGTCATATATATGCAGTTTGAAGGGACCAAGGACGGACAACCCCTGAATGACACTTTTCATTGGAGAAAAACATTTTATGCCCTGAGCGGGATTTGAACCCACGTCCCCCTGATTACCGGTTGGGTGTGATCACCACTACACTATCAGAGCAACCATGCTGGCTACATGGCCAATCTAGATAGCGAATGGGAAT